>JAVIAB010000025.1:8882200-8949700 GCA_032433765.1 Megaustenia siamemsis
CTCTTGTCTGCAACAACTCAACCCACATTTCTTTGGATTTCTTTATGTTTTCTAATGCAGCGAAGGCCCCTCTTGCTTTTTGTATTGTTATTTTGTATCATTTTCTGTTCCTCCCTCTTTGTCTATATTACTGCCCAGATATATGTAAGATTGTACGTCTGGTAAGGTATTTCTCCTATTTTATTTGGTTACTTCCAAACTGCATTAATTCTCATAATCTTGGTCTTATCTTTGTTTATTTTTAGTCCCATCTGTCGTGATCTGTTGATGATTATGTGAAAGGAGAGCTATGTCATCAGCAAAGTCTAAGTCATAAAGTAGCTTGGTCAGTGACCACTGATTTCATTTCTGTTATTGGGTTATGGATTGGTTGGGAAGGCCTCGGTATCACAGCAAACGAATTAAAATCCATAATTGCTCAACCGCCCGTGCCAGTGGAATCATCCGAATTACTAACTCATCTCCCAAACAAAGAAAGGTAACTGTAGTCCCCATCGTAGCAGTCTCAGCACACGCCAAAAGACATAAGGCGAAACCGCGCAGAAAGTGAACACAGCCAACTGTTCCCTGTCATACGATATCATCATTCATCGTAAACAAGCGGGATATCGAATCAGGATCAAAACGGATGAGACACACAGCTCACGGTGTGCACAGAGCACTTAACTCAGTAGCTCCTGCAAACAAGCCGGACTTGGAATATGAGGAAACTGCAAGAAGGAACACTTTTCAGACATAGCCTTCAATGGTTCCTGCCGCCTATCCACCATATACCATGGGAGTTCACGTCCTCCCGAAAATGATGATCGTCATAGCACTTGATGATGTTAGGCCATCATTGATGACTCCAATTCCAAAATATAGACACACAGTGGTGGTAAGTTATCATTTCCAATCCAACAGAAGCCACATGACCTGTAGTTAGTAAAACCACAGAGAGAATATGATTTTGTGACCTTCACTGATTCACTCTTAGATGCGAATGTGTAGTTTACACAAGAGGAGAAGTTTTCAACTACAGTGATCCCATTTAAGGCAATTCTAGGATAGCAATCCTTATAGCAGCAGAAATTGATGTTCTCCGCTCCCTTCTTGTAGCTGCCGCCACACGATTCTGATGTCTCATTAACTTGGACATCATTCAAGAACAATGTCGATTAACATTCCATAGATATGGCTCTGCTGATGAAATGCTTGGTGCAACAGTTGTATCAATCATACTGGAGGCCCCTGGTCTGTGGTCATTAATATCACAGACGGCACATGATGTTGTTATATTCAGTGTTTCTTTCTGGGGTGTAAATATGTGGCACACACATGGAGAGTGGTTTGTGGTCACAGTAATCCCATTAAAGGCAATTCTAGGGTAGCATGGCATAGCTGTTTCAGAACAGCACAATCCTGTGATGTTTTCTGTGTTTGCTATAAGCTGCTGCTGCTACACAATCCTGACCATTATAGGTGTGGACATTATTCACCTGCAATGACAAAACTGCTTTGTTTACATCATAAACCTCTGAAGCGAATCATTTATGGGACTAATAGTACAATTATTCTTCCATCGGGGATATCTTCATTGAGTCCCCAAAAAAGGTCTTTGGTAAAAAGCACATATGCTTTTGAGTAAACACAAAATGAGCCCACTACATAGATTCAAAATGATCCTTGCCAATGCCAACCGTTTGCACAAGTTAGGTCCTTAGCTACCAAACGTCCGAAACGAAGCCATCGAATTAACGACTTTATCTACAGCCAATTAACGAAATTTATATTCGAGCTATGAACTAAGTAATGTTTACATTGAACAACATGATATATGTTATTGCAGCGAGTTGGCAGATTTTGAAATGTTTTCAAGGGTTTGAACATAAATGTTTGTTCACAGTTCGTTAATTTCATTTCTGTTGTTCCTAGTTATTATAATAATCCAATCTATGGACAGTAGAAAGAGAAATGGAGATAGAAGGCACCCCTGCCCTACTCCAATTCCTGTACAGAAAAATGTTTAACGTGTAGCGTTCTGTAAAATTGTGTTTAAAAAAACTGTTCTATTGAACATACCGCATTAAACTGTACAAATGGTGCGCAGCTCAAAATAGACACTTCCGGTTCGCCGTAACGGTTATCACGGGCAGCATAATCTCCATGCGCCCGCGTCATTTCCGGTATATACTTCATAATCAATAGGCGTACCAAGAACAATGCCCATTTATGCTGGATGAACCAGGAAGCTGTCGACTAGGATCAAACCCAACCTCTTCTCCTTAGCAATCAAGTTCTGTAACCAGTCAGCTTGTAGCATCTATAGGCGACTGACAATTGCCTTAAGATAGTGATACACAAGGCATAACTCCAGTAACTTCTAGTAAAACCCGAGGTCTGTATCGCTGCGCAGAGCCCAACAGTGCGTATTAAGCGTGGACTAGTTTCTGGAAGCAGCCCACTTTGACATTTACCAGCAATTATTTCTCTCTGAAAATTGAAGCCCTTGAACTGTGGATATAAAGAAGAATAGGTAGAATTGGATGGAAGGAAAGAAAAGGAAACGATGACAAACTATGAAACTAAAACCAACTAAAGTAAAAGAGAACTACTAAACACAATTCAAACAAGACAAGTGAGACGACATTTGATCCATGTTAAAAGACACAACAACCTACTAAAAGTAATCTTCGAAGAGAAAATATAAGGTAAAAGAAGCAGAGGCAGACCAAACTAACATGGCGAGTAACATCAAAAGATGGACAAATCAACCTATGACAACCTACACCACTTAAGCAAGAGACAGAGCAGAATGGCGCTCCATGGTAGCCAACCTTCGTTGCGGAGATGACACTCCATGATGATGATGAATTCTCTCTATTTGCGTGTTTAGTTCTGTCATATTTTTGTTGAAGGTTCCATTCTTCCACAGTCTCTGTTAATCTCTCCGCCTCTTCGTTCCGCAGTTAGGTAGGCGTGTATATGCGCTGTGTCGACCTACTACGGCAAAACTGTGATATCTGCGCTTTTTGGCCCGACATAACCGTCTTCTGCATGGATATATTTTCTTAAAAACTTTTGCCATGGGAGAGCCATGGGAGGAGCCATGGAGGAAGCCATTTTGAACAACTCTTTATCATCGTTTGACTACCAAGAGTTCTTAACAGAGCGCACACCGGGGCATCCTGTTTTTTTTTTCTTCTATTCGCTGTTATCGAGAGGGCTACACATCAGATCTCACCACCCAGAGAGGCTACACATCGGATCTCATCACCCAGAGAGGGCTACACATCAGATCTCACCACCCAGAGAGGGCTACACATCGGATCTCATCACCCAGAGATGGCTACACATCAGATCTCACCACCCAGAGAGGGCTACACATGGGATCTCACCACCAACAGTCTCCGTCAAACAGGCTGGCTAACAGAAGCTAGGATCGCCGTGTTCCCTGTAGTGGTGGCTCTTACTGATGTAGAAGGCCTAGTATTGCAGTACCTCTAGATAGGACAAGTCACACAGGCTGGCTAACAGAAGTTAGGATCGCCGTGTTCCATGTAGTGGTGGCTCTTACTGATGTAGAAAGCCTAGTATTGCAGTACCTCTGGACTGGACTAGTAGTTTCCCCAGCATACCCTGGGACTAGACGAACTCCAACTTCTCCAGTAAGAGCCGGGAATGTCAAGAAAGTCATTACGACCCGCCACATCAATGAGTAAAAATGCACTCTTGTCTGCAACAACTCAACCCACATTTCTTTGGATTTCTTTATGTTTTCTAATGCAGCGAAGGCCCCTCTTGCTTTTTGTATTGTTATTTTTGTATCATTTTCTGTTCTCCCTCTTTGTCTATATTACTGCCCAGATATATGTAAGATTGTACGTCTGGTAAAGGTATTTCTCCTATTATTATTTGGTTACTTCCAACTGCATTAATTCTCATAATCTTGGTCTTATCTTTGTTTATTTTTAGTCCCATCTGTCGTGATCTGTTGATGATTATGTGAAAGGAGAGCTATGTCATCAGCAAAGTCTAAGTCATAAAGTAGCTTGGTCAGTGACCACTGGATTTCATTTCTGTTATTGGTTATGGATTGGTTATGGAAGGCCTCGGTATCACAGCAAACGAATTAAAATCCATAATTGCTCAACCGCCCGTGCCAGTGGAATCATCCGAATTACTAACTCATCTCCCAAACAAAGAAAGGTAACTGTAGTCCCCATCGTAGCAGTCTCAGCACACGCCAAAAGACATAAGGCGAAACCGCGCAGAAAGTGAACACAGCCAACTGTTCCCTGTCATACGATATCATCATTCATCGTAAACAAGCGGGATATCGAATCAGGATCAAAACGGATGAGACACACAGCTCACGGTGTGCACAGAGCACTTAACTCAGTAGCTCCTGCAACAAGCCGGACTTGGAATATGAGGAAACTGCAAGAAGGAACACTTTTCAGACATAGCCTTCAATGGTTCCTGCCGCCTATCCACCATATACCATGGGAGTTCACGTCCTCCCGAAAATGATGATCGTCATAGCACTTGATGATGTTAGGCCATCATTGATGACTCCAATTCCAAACATATAGACACACAGTGGTGGTAAGTTATCATTTCCAATCCAACAGAAGCCACATGACCTGTAGTTAGTAAAACCACAGAGAGAATATGATTTTGTGACCTTCACTGATTCACTCTTAGATGCGAATGTGTAGTTTACACAAGAGGAGAAGTTTTCAACTACAGTGATCCCATTTAAGGCAATTCTAGGATAGCAATCCTTTATAGCAGCAGAAATTGATGTTCTCCGCTCCCTTCTTGTAGCTGCCGCCACACGATTCTGATGTCTCATTAACTTGGACATCATTCAAGAACAATGTCAGATTAACATTCCATAGATATGGCTCTGCTGATGAAATGCTTGGTGCAACAGTTGTATCAATCATACTGAGGCCCCTGGTCTGTGGTCATTAATATCACAGACGGCACATGATGTTGTTATATTCAGTGTTTCTTTCTGGGGTGTAAATATGTGGCACACACATGGAGAGTGGTTTGTGGTCACAGTAATCCCATTAAAGGCAATTCTAGGGTAGCATGGCATAGCTGTTTCAGAACAGCACAATCCTGTGATGTTTTCTGTGTTTGCTATAAAGCTGCTGCTGCTACACAATCCTGACCAATTATAGGTGTGGACATTATTCACCTGCAATGACAAAACTGCTTTGTTTACATCATAAACCTCTGGAAGCGAATCATTTATGGGACTAATAGTACAATTTATTCTTCCATCGGGGATATCTTCATTGAGTCCCAAAAAAAGGTCTTTGGTTAAAAAGCACATATGCTTTTGAGTTAAACACAAAATGAGACCCACTACATAGATTCAAAATGATCCTTGCCAATGCCAACCGTTTGCACAAGTTAGGTCCTTAGCTACCAAACGTCCGAAACGAAGCCATCGAATTAACGACTTTATCTACAGCCAAATTAACGAAATTTATATTCGAGCTATGAACTAAGTAATGTTTACATTGAACAACATGATATATGTTATTGCAGCGAGTTGGCAGATTTTTGAAAATGTTTTCAAGGGTTTGAACATAAATGTTTGTTCACAGTTCGTTAATTTCATTTCTGTTGTTCCTAGTTATTATAATAATCCAATCTATGGACAGTAGAAAGAGAAATGGAGATAGAAGGCACCCCTGCCCTACTCCAATTCCTGTACAGAAAAATGTTTAACGTGTAGCGTTCTGTAAAATTGTGTTTAAAAAAAACTGTTCTATTGAACATACCGCATTAAACTGTACAAATGGTGCGCAGCTCAAAATAGACACTTCCGGTTCGCCGTAACGGTTATCACGGGCAGCATAATCTCCATGCGCCCGCGTCATTTCCGGTATATACTTCATAATCAATAGGCGTACCCAAGAACAATGCCCATTTATGCTGGATGAACCAGGAAGCTGTCGACTAGGATCAAACCCAACCTCTTCTCCTTAGCAATCAAGTTCTGTAACCAGTCAGCTTGTAGCATCTATAGGCGACTGACAATTGCCTTAAGATAGTGATACACAAGGCATAACTCCAGTAACTTCTAGTAAAACCCGAGGTCTGTATCGCTGCGCAGAGCCCAACAGTGCGTATTAAGCGTGGACTAGTTTCTGGAAGCAGCCCACTTTGACATTTACCAGCAATTATTTCTCTCTGAAAATTGAAGCCCTTGAACTGTGGATATAAAGAAGAATAGGTAGAATTGGATGGAAGGAAAAGAAAAGGAAACGATGACAAACTATGAAACTAAAACCAACTAAAGTAAAAAGAGAACTACTAAACACAATTCAAACAAGACAAGTGAGACGACATTTGATCCATGTTAAAAGACACAACAACCTACTAAAAGTAATCTTCGAAGAGAAAATATAAGGTAAAAGAAGCAGAGGCAGACCAAGACTAACATGGACGAGTAACATCAAAAGATGGACAAATCAACCTATGACAACCTACACCATTAAAGCAAGAGACAGAGCAGAATGGCGCTCCATGGTAGCCAACCTTCGTTGCGGAGATGACACTCCATGATGATGATGAATTCTCTCTATTTGCGTGTTTAGTCTGTCATATTTTTGTTGAAGGTTCCATTCTTTCCACAGTCTCTGTTAATCTCTCCGCCTCTTCGTTCCGCAGTTAGGTAGGCGTGTATATGCGCTGTGTCGCTAACTTACGGCAAAACTGTGATATCTGCGCTTTTTGGCCCGACATAACCGTCTTCTGCATGGATATATTTTTCTTAAAACTTTTGCCATGGGAGGAGCCATGGGAGGAGCCATGGGAGGAGCCATTTTGAACAACTCTTTATCATCGTTGACTACCAAGAGTTCTTTAACAGAGCGCACACCGGGGCATCCTGTTTTTTTTTCTTCTATTCGCTGTTATACGAGAGGGCTACACATCAGATCTCACCACCCAGAGAGGGCTACACATCGGATCTCATCACCCAGAGAGGGCTACACATCAGATCTCACCACCCAGAGAGGGCTACACATCGGATCTCATCACCCAGAGAGGGCTACACATCAGATCTCACCACCCAGAGAGGGCTACACATGGGATCTCACACCCAGAGAGAGCTACACTTCGGATCTCACCACCCAGAGAGGGCTACACATCGGATCTCACCACCAGAGAGGGCTACACATCAGATCTCATCACCCAGAGAGGGCTACACATCGGATCTCACCACCCAGAGAGGGCTACACATCGGATCTCATCACCCAGAGAGGGCTACACATCGGATCTCACCACCCAGAGAGTGCTACACATCGGATCTCACCGCCCAGAGAGTGCTACACATGGGATCTCACCACCAAGAGAGGGCTACACATGGGATCTCACCACCCAGAGAGGGCTACACATCGGATCTCACCGCCCAGAGAGTGCTACACATGGGATCTCACCACCAAGAGAGGGCTACACATGGGATCTCACCACCAAGAGAGGGCTACTTATGGGATCTCACCACCAAGAGAGGGCTACACATGAGATCTCACCACCAAGAAAGGGCTACGCATTGGATCTCACCACCAAGAGAGGGCTACACATGGGATCTCACCACCAAGAGAGGGCTACACATGGGATCTCACCACCAAGAGAGGGCTACACATGGGATCTCACCACCAAGAGAGGGCTACGCATTGGATCTCACCACCTATAGACCACCAACCAATGACGGAGATCATTATATTTCAGTACAAAAGCGAATCTGTAGACTACCCAGTCCACCCACACCGCCGCCCCCTCCCCTTTTCCCCGTGCTTATCTATTCTTTGACATTATGATGGTATATGTCTCTGAGTCCTTGACTCCAGTCTCTCCAAGCCTCTCTCTCCCTCTCTCTCTCCCTCTCTCCCTCTCTCTCTCTCTCTCTCTCTCTGAACGTATCGTTCTTAGCTTTTCTCATCAATCTTATCTTTCAACAGTTCTAAGCCAGTCTTAACATATGAATGTGAATCATGGACAATAGAACAACAGAAAAGAAAATCACTGGAGTCTGTAGAAATGTGGTTTTACAGAAGAATGTTGAGAATACCATGGACAGCTAAGAAGAGTAATGAAAATGTTCTGAAAGAGGTCAAAGCAAAAAGAGAGCTAATTTCCAATGTTAGGAAGAAACAATCATCATTTTTTGACCATGTAATGAGAAGAGAACAGCGGGAATATATTGTAACAACTGGAAAAATTGAGGGACGAAGAGATAGAGGGAAGCAAAGAGAAAAAATAACAGACAGCTTAAGAGAATGGCTTGGCAGAAGGTCAACAACAGAAATGATAAATAACTGTCGAGATAGAAATTTGTGGAGAGACATGATCACCTACGTCAGCAGGCCCGGTACTTGATGATGATAATGACAGTTCTAAATTTAGAATGAACCAGGAAGATAAATGACAAACACTCGAATCATTAACTAAAAACACACAACATACACTGTGAAAGGAAATGAAACCACAAATAATAAATACTCAGCACTCAGCAATTTTGAAATTCCCGCGTGACATCACAAGGGAAGTAATATACAAATACCTGACCTGTTGGATAAATCAAGTGAATCTTGACTATAGTTTATTTATTAAATTAAATTTATGTAATTTTGTTCTTTTTTTTTTGACATATAAAGAGTCACAACTCGGCATTTAGCTCTTTCAGTACGGAAGCTTTTTATCATTGTAACGAAAGAGATTTCAGAGACACAATTTGTCATCATTTTAAGAATCAAACAACATATTTATATTTATATACTGATCATCATCATCATCAAGTACCGGGCCTAGTAGCGTAGGTGATCATGTCTCTCCACAACTTTCGATCTCGGCAGCTATTTATCATTTCTGTTGTTGACCTTCTGCCAAGCCATTCTCTTAAGCTGTCTGGTATATTTTTCTCTTTGCTTCCCTCTATCTCTTCGTCCCTCAATTTTCCAGTTGTTAAAATATATTCCAGTTGTTCTCTTCTCATTACATGGCCAAAAAATGATGATTGTTTCTTCCTAATATTGGAAATTAGTTCTCTTTTTGCTTTGACCTCTCTCAGAACATCTTCATTACTCTTCTTAGCTGTCCATGGTATTCTCAACATTCTTCTGTAAAACCACATTTCTACAGACTCCAGTGATTTTCTTGTCTGTTGTATTTATCTACTATATAACATATAATACATGTATTTTTAGCTAAATGAACAAGGTATTAGATGTCATCACTACCGCGATGATACAAGACGTAAAACGAATATGGTTTAATGACGGTTCACATTAATCAAGTTGAGAGGGACGCACTGTGCGGTGAAACGTACAGAAAGAGTTAGTTAATGGTTTTACTACTCGCTCGCTCCTCCAGAGTCACACCATAGTCCACACCAAAACGCATGCCCCTCTTAACATGCTATAACTTACTAACTGTTTCGTTTTAATTGTTGACATTTTTATGTGAGCTGTTTATTGTCATGACGTCATGTAAAAATAATCCATTCCGCGTTGACTTTGCTTTGATATTGCACGTTGTCATAGGTTGACGTGTCCATTTTTTGATGCTACTCATCCATATTAGTCTTGGTTTGCTTCTGTCTCTTTTACCTTGTATTTCCCCTCCCAAGATTACTTTTAGTAGGATGAAAGTGTTTGTTGAAGACCTATGCTCTACAGAGAGCTGAAAGTGTTTGTTTAAGACCTAAGCTCCACAGAGAGCTGAAAGTGTTTGTTGAAGACCTAAGCTCCACAGAGAGCTGAAAGTGTTTGTTTAAGACCTAAGCTCCACAGAGAGCTGAAAGTGTTTGTTGAAGACCTAAGCTCCACAGAGAGCTGAAAGTGTTTGTTTAAGACCTAAGCTCCACAGAGAGCTGAAAGTGTTTGTTTAAGACCTAAGCTCCACAGAGAGCTGAAAGTGTTTGTTTAAGACCTAAGCTCCACAGAGAGCTGAAAGTGTTTTTTTAAGACCTAAGCTCCACAGAGAGCTGAAAGTGTTTGTTTAAGACCTAAGCTCCACAGAGAGCTGAAAGTGTTTGTTTAAGACCTAAGCTCCACAGAGAGCTGAAAGTGTTTGTTTAAGACCTATGCTCTACAGAGAGCTGAAAGTGTTTGTTGAAGACCTATGCTCTACAGAGAGCTGAAAGTGTTTGTTTAAGACCTAAGCTCCACAGAGAGCTGAAAGTGTTTGTTGAAGACCTAAGCTCCACAGAGAGCTGAAAGTGTTTGCTGAAGACCTACTGCAGAGAGAGCTGAAAGTGTTTGTTGAAGACCTACTCCTCAGGGAGCTAAAAGTGTGTGTTGAAGACCTACTCCAGAGGGAGTTGAAAGTGTTTGTTGAAGACCTACTCCTCAGGGAGCTAAAAGTGTGTGTTGAAGACCTACTCCAGAGGGAGTTGAAAGTGTTTGTTGAAGACCTACTCCTCAGGGAGCTAAAAGTGTGTGTTGAAGACCTACTCCAGAGGGAGCTGAAAGTGTTTGTTGAAGACCTATGCTCTACAGAGAGTTGAAAGTGTTTGTTGAAGACCTACTCCTCAGGGAGCTAAAAGTGTGTGTTGAAGACCTACTCCAGAGGGAGTTGAAAGTGTTTGTTGAAGACCTACTCCAGAGGGAGCTGAAAGTGTTTGTTGAAGACCTATGCTCCACAGAGAGCTGAAAGTGTTTGTTCAAGACCTATACTCCACAGAGAGCTGAAAGTGTTTGTTGTAGAACCTACTCCTGAGGAGGGAGCCGCGATAGCTCAGTGGTTAGTGAACCGGACTACCACGGACAAGGGTTAGGGTTCGATCCCAACCGAAGGCTTCCGGGTTCACCCAGCCTTAAATGGGTACTGGATTTTTTCTGGGAAAGTAAAGCAGCACGGGCGTAATACTGACCACATTACCCCAAAAATCATGTGCTGAAGGTCTGTAAAATATAGGGTCACTAATACCATATTTACCTATACGCCACTTGGCGTGACGGGGGTACTTTATTTTATTTACTACTCCAGAAGACTGAAAGTGTTTGTTGTAGACCTACTCCAGAGAGATCTGAAAGTGTTTGTTGTAGACCTACTCCAGAGAGATCTGAAAGTGTTTGTTGAAGACCTACTCCAGAGGGAGTTAAAAGTGTTTGTTGAAGACCTACACCAGAGGGAGTTGAAAGTGTTTGTTGTAGACCTACTCCAGAGGGAGAATAAGTATTTGTTGAAGACCTACTCCACAGGGAACTAAAAGTGTTTGTTGTAGACCTACTCCAGACGGAACTGAAAGTGTTTGTTGTAGACCTACTCCATAGGGAGTTGAAAGTGTTTGTTGAAGATCTACTCTAAAACTTATGCAGCGTCAATAAAAATAGCGTTATATAAATATGTTGCACAAAGAAGTGAAGTAGTTATTGAGAATGAGGTAGTGATGTGTTTTCAGTTCATCACTTTATATCATATACTCTAGTTTTGTAATAAAAGTCAGTCGGAAATGATCAATTAAACATATTCCTAACTCTTGCAACACAGTCTTAGATGATGTTTACAATAATGAGTAATTGGAAATTATGTATACAGAGCTCCGCAGCTGGAGGTAATCTGATCATCTGAAGGGACTCCCCGTCGAGCAAGTTGTTCGGCCCTACTTGACACTCTAAGGTGAGGTAGGACTGCTTGAGTCATGACTCCCTGGCGTCGACCTCCTGGCTGTATTGATCATTAAAGCTTATAATATATATTCAGCACAAAATAAGAACACTTACTCTACGTAACACTTCTGGTTGAATCTACGGTCTCTAGTCGGTCGTACACTTGCATGTCTTAGCTTTAACCCAGCACATTGATGTCCTCTCTACCAGCCTGGTATACTTACTTATCTTAGTTTTAACCTAGTACATTGATGTCCTCTCTATCAGTCTGGTATACTTACTTATCTTAGTTTTAACCTAGTACATTGATGTCCTCTCTATCAGTCTGGTATACTTACTTATCCTAGTTTTAACCTAGTACATTGATGTCCTCTCTACCAGCCTGGTATACTTACTTATCTTAGTTTTAACCTAGTACATTGATGTCCTCTCTATCAGTCTGGTATACTTACTTATCTTAGTTTTAACCTAGTACATTGATGTCCTCTCTACCAGCCTGGTATACTTACTTATCTTAGTTTTAACCTAGTACAATGATGTCCTCTCTACCAGCCTGGTATACTTGCTTATCTTAGTTTTAACCTAGTACATTGATGTCCTCTCTACCAGCCTGGTATACTTACTTATCTTAGTTTTAACCTAGTACATTGATGTCCTCTCTATCAGTCTGGTATACTTACTTATCTTAGTTTTAACCTAGTACATTGATGTCCTCTCTACCAGCCTGGTATACTTACTTATCTTAGTTTTAACCTAGTACATTGATGTCCTCTCTATCAGTCTGGTATACTTACTTATCTTAGTTTTAACCTAGTACATTGATGTCCTCTCTACCAGCCTGGTATACTTACTTATCTTAGTTTTAACCTAGTACATTGATGTCCTCTCTATCAGTCTGGTATACTTACTTATCTTAGTTTTAACCTAGTACATTGATGTCTTCTTCGTGGAGGCAGCAGTCTAAAATGGCTTGTGATTGCAACGTCCTTTTATATACACTCACGTACAAGACGTATAGGGTATATATATATATATATATATATATATATATAATATATATATAGTGTATATATGTATAGTGTATAGGGGCCCCAGTTTACAATGCTTGCATCTCTAGTATCCTCCTGTATGGCAGCGAATCTTGGACAACCTATGTAAAGCAGGAGAGAAGGCTAAATGCATTCCATATGCGATGTCTACGTCGTATTCTTGGTATCACCTGGAAGGATAAAGTGACAAACGTGGAGGTCATGACTTGCATAGGTCTCCCGAACATCTACACGCTGCTCAAACAACATAGGTTACGCTGTCTTGGCCACGTACACCGAAACGAAAGATGGCCGCAAACAAAAAGATATACTATACTAAAGCTCCACCTCAAACAAGAAGCAGACAGATTCATAGAGAAAGAGAGTACACGGAGAAAGTAAAGAAAAAAAATAACATTTCCTAGGTCGCTGCAAAATCTATAGTCAACTATGACTGACGGTGGCTACTATAGTCAACTATGACTGACGGAAGTACTATAGTCAACCATATCTGACGGAGGCTACAACAGGCAACCATGACTGACGAAGGCTACTACATTCAACTATAACTGACGAAGGCTACTACAATCAACTATGACCGACAGAGGCTACTACCACTAGCGTATAGTGTGTGACGAGAAGACAACCATTT
Source organism: Megaustenia siamemsis (assembly GCA_032433765.1). NCBI lineage: Eukaryota > Metazoa > Mollusca > Gastropoda > Stylommatophora > Ariophantidae > Megaustenia > Megaustenia siamemsis. The sequence goes on from JAVIAB010000025.1 coordinate 8,895,499, forward strand.
GTGAGTGCATTACAAAATTGTATTAGTTTGTTAGTGATGAACCAACGTTACAACAAAAGTGAGCAGGTTTGTTACAGAAATGGACTACAAAGGACAAGAGGTAGGGTTCGATCCCAACCGACGGCTACCGGTTCACCCAGCCTTTAATGGGTACCGAATTTTTTTCTGGGGAAGTAAAGCGGCACGGGCGTAATACCGACCACATTACCCAAAATCATGTGCTGAAGGTCTGTAAAATATAGGGTCACTAACGCCATATTTCCCTATACGCGCCACTTGGCGTAACTACGGTCTACATAACAATCAAACCAGTGAGAAAGTCAGATCCGGCCAAGGAATTATGTTTTAAGGTTTTAAGAGCAGTGTTCAGATTTCCTTAACTTGCGCAGTCTATTATTTTGTTTTAATGTTACAGAAGTGCTCATGAGATACAAATAAATATTATATGTATAGAGATATAGTCAAGTACAGAATAGATCGTTTTAAAAGGGATGAATTATTCATCATCATATTGTGCCATACCGGTTGGCGTAGGCTATCGTGTCATTCGGCAATCTTCTGACCACAGTGTATTGTATCGATTCCGTTGTTGACTGTTTCCCGTGCCATGACACCAAGATATCATGTATATTCTCTTTCTGTCGTCCCCGATCTCTCTTTCCCTGTATTCTGTATTTTGCCAGTTGTAATAAAGTATTCCAACTTTCCTCTTTTCATGATGTGCCATAAAAATGTTGATCGTTTCTTTCTGATGTTTCTTATGAGCTCCCTTTTTGTGTTGGCCTCTTTGAGAATGTCCTCACTGGTATTTTTAGCTGTCCAGGGAACTTTCAACATTCTTCTGAGAAATCCGCGTCTCTGTGGTCTCTAATCGTCTTTTCATTTGTTTGTCTACTGTCCATGATTCGCTTCCATAGGTCGGAATTGGCTCTATATAGCACCAACGAATTCTCTTTCTCACTTCTTTTGACATAGACTTGTTACATGAGATATTTTTAATTTTCTGAAATGCTAATTTGGCCTGAGCTATTCTGCTTTTTATTTCTGTGGTGCATCTTCCATCTGATGTTATTATTGTGCCCAAGTATTTGGCGCATAATTCCACTTGTTCCAGATTTGTTCCGTTTATTTTTATGTTGCATGTTGAATTATTAGAAAGTTTTTTTAAACAAAATATAGTTGCAGAAATCAAAATGGGCTAAGAGAGAAAATTTCAATCGAGAAAATAAAATGTAGAATTTGTGAAGCAAAAGTTACCCATTAGAATATTATTTTAATTATATTGATTGGTCTGGAAGGCATATTTTAGAGACGGGTGGATCAGAGATTAATGTCTTTGTTTTTGTCAGGCTGGCATTCGTTCAACACATGTGATTGTGAACAACCAAACAAGGAAACTAATGGAGCGTCTTATTTTGTGTGTAAATTTCTGAGTAAAAGAAACGAAATACCAGAGAAGAAGGAGAAGGAAAAGAAGAAAGAAGAAGAAAAAGAAGAAAGAGGAAGAAGAAAACGAAGAAAAAGGAAAAGAGGAAGAAAAAGAAGGAGAAACAGAAGTAGTAAAAGAAAAAAGAAGAAAAAGAAGAGAGAAGAAGAAAAAAGAAGAAGGAAAAACAGAAGTAGGAAAAGAAAAAAGTAAAAGAAGAAGAAGAAAAGAAAAAGAAGTAGGAAAAGAAAAAAGAAAAAAAGAAGCAAAAGAAAAGAAGAAAAAAGAAGTAGGAAAAGAAAAAAGCAAAAGAAGAAGAAAAAAGTAAAGAAGAAAAAGAAAAGAAAAAGAAGTAGGAAAAGAAAAAAGTAAAAGAAGAAGAAGAAAAAGAAAAGAAGTAGGAAAAGAAAAAAAGTAAAAGAAGAAGAAGAAAAGAAAAGAAGTAGGAAAAGAAAAAAGCAAAAGAAGCAAAAGAAAAGAAGAAAAAGAAGTAGGAAAAGAAAAAGAAAAAAAGAAGCAAAAGAAAAGAAGAAAAAAGAAGTAGGAAAAGAAAAAAGCAAAAGAAGAAGAAAAAAAGTAAAGAAGAAAAAGAAAAGAAAAAGAAGTAGGAAAAGAAAAAGAAAAAAAAAGAAGAAAAAAAAGAAAAGAAGTAGAAAAGAAAAAAAAGTAAAAGAAGAAGAAGAAGAAAAAAGAAAAGAAGTAGGAAATGAAAAAAAAAAAAGAAGCAAACGAAAAGAAGAAAAAGAAGTAGGAAAAGAAAAAGAAAAAGAAGAAGAGAAAAAAAAGAAAAGAAGAAAAAAGAAAAAGACAAAGAAGTAGGAAAAGAAAAAAGACAAAAGAAGAAGAAAAAAAAGAAAAGAAGTAGGAAAAAAAAAAAGTAAAAGAAGAAGAAGAAAAGAAAAAGAAGTAGGAAAAGAAAAAAGAAAAGAAGCAAAAGAAAAGAAGAAAAAGAAGTAGGAAAAGAAAAAGTAAAAGAAGAAGAAAAAAAAAGAAAAGAAGAAGAAGAAAAGAAAAAAGAAGTAGAAAAGAAAAAAGGAAAAGAAGAAGAAAAAAAAGAAAAGAAAAAAGAAGAAGAAATAGGAAAAGAAAAAAAAGAGAAAAGAAAAAAGAAAAGAAGAAAGAAGAAAAAAAAAAGAAGAAAGAAGAAGAAGAAAGAATTAGAAAAGAAAAAAGAAGAAGAGGCAAAAAGAAAAGAAAGAAGAAGAATAGGAAAAGAAAAAAGAGGAAGAAGAAAAAAGAAAAGAAGAAAAGAAGAAAAGAAAAAAAAAAGAAAATCAGAAGAAAAAAAGAAAGTAGGAAAAGAAGTAGGAAAAGAAAAAAGAAGAAAGAAGAAAAAGAAAAAAGAAGAAAAAAAGAAGATGAAGAAAAAAAAAACAAAAACAATACAAGTAGCAGCTACAGAGGATGAAGAAAAAGCAGAAGTTGCGGTAAAAAGAGGAAGAGGCAGAAGTTGCAGGAGAAAAAGAAGAGAAAAAATAGGTCGCAGAATAAGAAGAGAAGAAAGAGGAGAATGACGATAATGACTTTTGAATCCAATATTGTTAATTTAAAAAAATGATATTATATCTGTAGGTAAAGTAAAGAGCCTCCATCACGCCAAATGGCGTATAGGGAATATGGTGTTAGTGACCATCATTTTTTACAAATCTTCGGTGCATGATTTTTAAATAATATGGTCAGTATTACGCCCGTGCCGCTTTACTTTCCCAAAAAAAAATTCCGGTACCTATTTTATGTTGAGTGAACTCGGAATCCGGTAACTATTTTTGACATTAGAAACAAGAAAAAGAGTTCTTAAATGTTATGTAGAGCCAGTCTTAACATGTGGATGTGAACCATGGACAATAGGACAACAGACACGAAAATCACTGGAGTCTGTAGAAATGTGGTTTTACAGACGAATGTTGAGAATACCATGGACAGCTAAGAAGAGTAATGAAAATGTTCTGAAAGAGACTTAAGCAAAAAGAAAGCTAATTTCCAGTATTAGGAAGAAACAATCATCATTTTTTGGCCATGTAATGAGAAGAGAACAACTTGAATATATTGTAACAACTGGGAAAATTGAGGGACGAAGAGGTAGAGGGAAGCAAAGAGAAAAGATACCAGACAGCTTAAGAGAATGACTTGCCAGAAGGTCAACAACAGAAATGATAAATAACTGTCGAGATCGAAAGTTGTGGAGAGACATGATCACCTATGCCAGCAGGCCCGGTACTCGATGATAATGATGATGAACCCGGAAGCCGTCGTTCGGGATCGAACCCTACCTCTTGTCCTTTGTAGTGCAGTTCACTAACCACTGAGCTGTCGCGGCTCCCATACTGTATCTACACATTCTGTGCACAACGCCTCCTTAAAATGAAACTCATGCCCATAAACTGTGGCATTATTGACTTCAGTAGCTAATTGTTGTCAGTATTTATTGTTTGTGATAAGATCTGTATCAAATGTTGTTATGATTAGGGAGCCGTGGTGTGGCTGCCGGAGTGGTGGTTGTAGCTGAGGAGAAGGGGTTGTAGCTGAGGAGAAGCGGTTGTAGCTGAGGAGAAGAGGTTGTAGTTGAGGAGAAGGGGTTGTAGTTGAGGAGAAGGGGTTGTAGTTGAGGAGAAGGGTTGTAGTTGAAGAGAAGGAGTTGTAGCTGAGGAGAAGGGGTTAGTGAGAGAAGAGTTGTAGCAGAAGGGGTTGTAGCTGAGCAGAAGGGGTTGCAGCTGAGGAGAAGGGGTTGTAGCTGAGGAGAAGGAGTTGTAGTTGAGGAGAAGGGGTTGTAGTTGAAGAGAAGGAGTTGTAGCTGAGGAGAAGGGGTTGTAGTTGAAGAGAAGGAGTTGTAGCTGAGGAGAAGGGTTGTAATTGAGAAGAAGGGGTTGCAGCTGAGGAGAAGGGATTGGGTTTATTCTCATATCAAACCGAATCATTCTCAGATCATCAACTCTTTTATAAGGCGCCAGTTATTATTTTAATGAAAAGAAAGGCGGACTGGATTGGTGCTAGTCATGTCGCCCATAAATGTGTTGACGGCAAAAAAAGACCACTTACACATAGACGAGGTGAGTCGGAGCTCCTTCCTTCCTTCCTTCCTTCCTTCCTTCCTTCCTTCCTTCCTTCCTTCCTTCCTTCCTTCCTTCCTTCCTTCCTTCCTTCCTTCCTTCCTTCCTTCCTTCCTTCCTTCCTTCCTTCTCTCTCTCTCTCTCTCTCTCTCTCTCCCTTTTTTTCTTTCTATCTTTCTTTATTTCTTTCCTTTTTCTTTCTTACTTTCTTATTTATGTAATTTCTTTTCTTTCTTTATTTCTTTTTAAATTTCTTTTCTTTTTAAATTTCTTTTCTTTCTTTCTTTTTTTCATGTATTTCTTTTCTTCTTTCTTTCTTTCTTTCTTTCTTTCTTTCTTTTTCTTCTTTCTTTCTTTCTTTCTTTCTTTCTTTCATTTATTTCTTATTTTTTTCTTTCTTTCTTTCTTTCTGTGTTCACATCTGAAATTACACATCCAACATCCAAGTAGCATCCAATAAATGGATCGTCACAAACATGCTTTGGTGAGTATGTCTGCATGTCTGTAAAATAGTAAAACTGAAAAGTTTTACTATCTATCGTCCTTTCGAGCCGAAGACGGCACATAGGGCAGAACCACAATCTCAAAAACAGAAACCTTGCGTGCCAAAATGGCACATATTGCAGAGATCACTGCTTCTAAAATCTATGGTCTGTTTCCATAACAATGCTTTTTACAATGACAGCTTGTCAAGCCATCGATCAACCTCCTTAGTCGCCTCTTACGACATGCCTGGAAGGTCACAGTGTCACTATTCTTTACATCCCACATAATGAGGCCCCGGTAACACACGGTATGAAAAGTTTTACTAGTGCAGTAAAATTATGTAGACCCCAGCTCGCTGCAAAGCGCACTATATGTCCTTCAGTTATTCCCCCCCCCCTCCCCCCGCACTATTACATCTAGCATGAGTGGCAAAGACCGTCTGAGTGCAGCAACTGCACTGAATGCTCTTCTCAGATGTTGTGGGAAAAAGGCGGAACCTTTTCTTTGATCATGACACGAGAACCGGAAAACGTTATGGTTTTATAACAACCGGAAAAGTAAACGCAAAGACAGATGGAGGAAGAGAATAACAGAAAGCGGGTCAACAGTCTGACATGAGGAGAGATCGTGAGCGGGGTTGATGTGAAACTCAAGGGGCTTCAGTCCGCTTGAGCGAAAGTGTTGAGGGATTGTCGCCTACACATTTGGGCACGGCACCTGATCGTGGTGACGAATCTGTGTAGTGCAGTGTTTCCATTAGTGACGTGTACACAACTCAAATACGTCACACATATTTACAAAAGCACATACCTTCCCGCATTTTTCTTGGTTGTAACACAGTGGTTTTCAACATTTTATTTTGGGGCCCATTCTTGATCCTTCCAGTGCCATCAGACGACACATAGGGTTCGTAGAGTCCCCCCGCCAATTGTTTATGTTTTTGGGCGAGTTGTTCGATTATAGAGAGTGAGTCTATGCCTGCTAACCTTGCCGTTTTTTTAGAGTTCTTTTCAGTGTTTCTCGATGTCACCATCTTTTCATCTGACCTGATGTTTCACTTTTGAGAGCCTGTAAGTCTCCGGTCTCGCGGGTAGATACCGCGTATTTAATTCTTCTTCCTCTTCTGGTACCTTTCAGCTCCCTGTGGAGCATAGGTCTTCAACAAACACTTTCCAGGCCGTTCTGTTTCTTACCATTCTTTTAAGATCATTACATGTCTTCCCCATCATCTTCTTTCCTGGATGTCGGATTTACTTTTATTCTTCTCTTTGACTTGTCCATGTTTGTGAAGTTTTTCGGCTTAATTTTTTTACAATATGGGATAGCCAGTCCCATGCCCAACCCTCCTTTGTCGCCTCTTACGCATATGCCTGGTAGGGTACAGCGCCACTATTCTTTACTCCCCTTTCGGGCTCCTTCAGCGCACGAGCGACATATTTAACTCTTTCTGTACGTCTAACCGCACAGTGCGTCACTTTCAATTTGATTAGTGTCAACTGTCATCAACGCATATTCTTTTTATATGTTTTGTATCATCTTGGTATTGGTGACAAATAATTCCTTCTATATTTTCTAAAAATTCATATATAATATGTTAAATGTTAGATACATACAAACATGTAGATTAATATCAGTGATCAGAGCTGAAAGAGTTAAATAATCAATTGATATTTCGTCACTCACGTAATAACAAAATCGTGTTATGGTGATTTTCGATTCACAAATAGTGATAAAGGCAAATATATCCGTCCTCATGTGGCTTTCAGATGGGGAGGTATCATTTGTGACCCATTGCTCTTCTGTTGGCCTTTCCTGCTGTTATGTTTCCTAGTGTTTTTTTTTTAATATTCTATTAATCCATAATTTTCGTGGTCGGCTCTTGAGTCTAGTGTTCTCCCGTTAAAGGCTCGTTGTGTTTCGAACTTTTTATGTTGTCACGTGCCTTTAACATTTTATCTGTTGTTTCTTTATGCATTGGGAGCCGCGATAGATCAGTGGTTAGTGGACTGGACTACAAAGGACAAGGGATGGGGTTCGATCCCAACCGACGGCTTCTGGGTTCACCCAGCCTTAAATGGGTACCGGATTTTTTTTCTGGGAAAGTATGGATTCTTTCCATACGCGTATAGGGAAATATGGTGTTAGTGACCCTATGTTTTACAGACCTTCAGCACATGATTTTTGGGGTAATGTGGTCGGTATTACGCCCGTGCTGCTTTACTTTCCCAGAAAAAATCCGGTACCCATTTAAGGCTGGGTGAACCCGGAAGCCGTCGGTTGGGATCGAACCCTACCCCTTATCCTTTGTAGTCCAGTTCACTAACCACTGAGCTATCACGGCTCCCTCTGTGTCTGATACTAGATGATAAAGATACATCAGACTAGGAACTCCGCTCCTTTGACCTGTCAGTACTGCAACTGTGAGGTGTGGCTGGTGCACGGTCAATGATGTCATCTGTTATCGTCTTATCGTCCACGCCTCGGATATTCAAGATTAATCTGTCGATATACTGTTGACTTAAATCGTAGCCTGGTGTGGTCGATGTGTCAATCTGCGTTAATCGCCTACTTCTCTGAGCCTTGGATTATTTTGGGATTGTTGATATGTCCCGGCTTCTGTGTCAAAAATTGAAACCACCCCCACAAGAAAATCTATTTTAAGAATAGGGGGAGCTTTCTACACTCCAGACACCTACGCCTAAAAATGCTGCGACATTTTAAATATTGTAACTAAAAATGCCACTTGTATACTAAAACAAACAGCCGTGCTTCCTTCTTTATTCCACATAGGTTAGTTATCATCATCATCAAGTACCGTGGCAGCTGGCGCAGGTGATCATGTCTTTCCACAACTTTCGATCTCGACAGTTATTTATCATTTCTGTTCTTCACTTTCTGCCAAGCCATTCTCTTAAGCTGTCTGTTATTTTTTCTCTTTGCTTCCCTCTATCTCTTCGTCCCTCCATTTTCCCAGATGTTACAATATATCCCAGCTGTTCCCTTCTCATTACATGGCCAAAAAATGATGATTGTTTCTTCCTAATGTTGGAAACTAGCTCTCTTTTTGCTTTGGTCTCTTTCAGAACATTTTCATTACTCTTCTTAGCTGTCCATGGTATTCTCAACATTCTTCTGTAAAACTACATTTCTACAGCCTCCAGTGATTTTCAGGTTGTCGTATTATACATGATTCACATCCATATGTTACGACTGGCTCTACCTAACATTTAAGAGCTCATTTTCTTGTTTCTATTGTCAAAAACGGATTGCACAGTATCTTTCTAATTTTTTGGAAAGCTGCTTCTGCCTGAGTTATTCTGCATCTCATCTGTGTCTTAATATAAAACACATAACCCAATAAAGTTTTGCACACAAACTTTCGAGTGTTCGTTAAGATTATATTTGAACACTCAATATTATTATTTATATACGTCGTGTGTTTATTTATCGATAATATTGATTACGTTTTAAAAGACTTTTTTCAAGAATAAATATTTATACTTCAGTTATTGGATGGAGGCTATATATCGACGCAAGACGTCACTCAAAACTGATATCAACAAAACCGCGTATTCTCCAAGGGGCGTAACTATCGCACACATCGCGAGAGGGTAAATGTCGATATTCTCTTTTTGTTTATCTCTTCCTGATTTTATTTCTATTGGGTCGATATCAACAAAGTCGCATGTGGCTGATATGTTACATAGGACCTTATTGTTCTTCTGCTTGTTGTTCTTTCTCTTCTTCTTCCGTTTGTTGTTGTACTTTTTATTGTTCTTCTTCTGTTTGTTGTTGCACTTTTTGTTGTTCTTCTTCTGTTTGTTGTTGCACTTTTTGTTGTTCTTCTTCTGTTTGTTGTTGTACTTTTTATTGTTCTTCTTCTGTTTGTTGTTGCACTTTTTGTTGTTCTTCTTCTGTTTGTTGTTGTACTTTTTATTGTTCTTCTTCTGTTTGTTGTTGCACTTTTTGTTGTTCTTCTTCTGTTTGTTGTTGCACTTTTTGTTGTTCTTCTTCTGTTTGTTGTTGCACTTTTTGTTGTTCTTCTTCTGTTTGTTGTTGCACTTTTTGTTGTTCTTCTTCTGTTTGTTGTTGCACTTTTTGTTGTTCTTCTTCTGTTTGTTGTTGCACTTTTTATTGTTCTTCTTCCGTTTGTTGTTGCACTTTTTATTGTTCTTCTTCTGTTTGTTGTTGCACTTTTTTATTGTTCTTCTTCCGTTTGTTGTTGCACTTTTTTATTGTTCTTCTTCCGTTTGTTGTTGCACTTTTTTTATTGTTCTTCTTTTACTTTTTGCTTTTCTGCTTCGTCTTGTTCTTCCTTTTGTTTTTCCTCTTGTTCGTATTCTGCTTCTTCCTCTTCTAGCCCTTCTTCTTCTTCTTCTTCTACTTCTCATTCCTCTTTTCTTCTTGTTCTTCTGCTTTCTCTCTTCATAGTCCACGATTTAATGGATGTTAATTAATCGCAGATGCCTTTGGTCGTGATAGGTAGACGTGCCAGCAAGCTGCTTTATCTGCGCTTTTCGCCCAAATGCATCCGACTTCAGCGTTGCTTTTTCTAGCACCGGTTTGCCTTTCCTCTTGAGCTTCTGACCGTTTGACCAGACATGTTTGTTTGTTGTCAGAGCAGTTGCAATGTGGTGAAGTAGGGTCTTGGTCAACTGTTGTTCCCGCTGATCCTGAAGTAAGTGGCCAGCTAAAATGAGTCGCTGACCACATTCAGACCTGATCTTGAGCAGCGTCCTGACTCAAGCTAGGGCAATAACACAATCTTTCTTTCCCCCACCCCTAGCTTTATAACGATCCTTCGTTGGGTGTCCACAGTGTATGGATTGTGTTGTGCATCTCTGCTTCTACTCTTATCAGTCTGTCTTGTTTACATCGAGTCTCCTCAGTCTGTCTTGTTTGTTTTGAGTATCCTCAGTTTATCGTGCCTGTATCCATTCCTCTCTGTCTGACTTGTCTGTTTCCATTCCTTCCTGCCTGTTTCCACTCCTCTCTGTCTGTTTCCATTCCTCTCAGTCTGTTTCCATTCCTCTCAGTCTGTTTCCATTCCTTCCTGTCTGTTTCCACTCCTCTCTGTCTGTTTCCATTCCTCTCTGTCTGTTTCCACTCCTCTCTGTCAGTTTCCACTCCTCTCTGTCTGTTTCCACTCCTCTCTGTCTGTTTCCACTCCTCTCTGTCTGTTTCCACTCCTCTCTGTCTGTTTCCATTCCTCTCAGTCTGTTTCCATTCCTTCCTGTCTGTTTCCATTCCTCTCTGTCTGTTTCCACTCCTCTCTGTCTGTTTCCACTCCTTTCTGTCTGTTTCCACTCCTCTCTGTCTGTTTCCACTCCTCTCTGTTTGTTTCCACTCCTCTCTGTCTGTTTCCATTCCTCTCAGTCTGTTTCCATTCCTCTCAGTCTGTCTTGTCTGTTTCCATTCCTTCCTGTCTGTTTCCATTCCTCTCAGTCTGTCTTATCTGTTTCCACTCTTCTTAGTTTGCCTTTGCTGCTGCTTTGCTATACCACAGATGCACTAAGTTACAGTTTTTTGTGATAGGTTTTGGATATCTCCTGACACATATTAGGTAGCTGGATCTAATGATATGATAACTAATGATATTAACAACTTTGTAGCTTGGTCTAAGAACTATAGACTCACGTCTACCTAATGACATTAGCAACTTTGCAGCTTGATCTAAGAACTATAGACTCACGTCTACCTAATGACATTAGCAACTTTGTAGCTTGATCTAAGAACTATAGGCTCACGTCTACCTAATGACATTAACAACTTTGTAGCTTGATCTAAGAACTATAGACTCACGTCTACCTAATGACATTAGCAACTTTGTAGCTTGATCTAAGAACTATAGACTCACGTCTACCTAATGACATTAGCAACTTTGTAGCTTGATCTAAGAACTATAGACTCACGTCTACCTAATGACATTAGCAACTTTGTAGCTTGATCTAAGAACTATAGGCTCACGTCTACCTAATGACATTAGCAACTTTGTAGCTTGATCTAAGAACTATAGACTCACGTCTACCTAATGACATTAGCAACTTTGTAGCTTGGTCTAAGAACTATAGGCTCACGTCTACCTAATGACATTAACAACATTATAGCTTGATCTAAGAACTATAGACTCACGTCTACCTAATGACATTAGCAACTTTGTAGCTTGATCTAAGAACTATAGGCTCAAGTCTACCTAATGCCATTAGCAACTTTGTAGCTTGGTCTAAGAACAATAGGCTCACGTCTACCTAATGCCATTAGCAACTTTGTAGCTTGATCTAAGAACTATAGGCTCAAGTCTACCTAATGCCATTAGCAACTTTGTAGCTTGATCTAAGAACTATAGGCTCAAGTCTACCTAATGCCATTAGCAACTTTGTAGCTTGATCTAAGAACTATAGGCTCAAGTCTACCTAATGCCATTAGCAACTTTGTAGCTTGGTCTAAGAACAATAGGCTCACGTCTACCTAATGCCATTAGCAACTTTGCAGCTTGATCTAAGACCTATAGACTCACGTCTACCTAATGACATTAACAACTTTGCAGCTTGATCTAAGAACTATAGACCCACGTCTACCTAATAACATTAGCAACTTTGCAGCTTGATCTAAGAACTATAGACTCACGTCTACCTAATGACATTAGCAACTTTGTAGCTTGATCTAAGAACTATACGCTCACGTCTACCTAATGACATTAGCAACTTTGTAGATGGATCTAAGAACTATACGCTCACGTCTACCTAATAACATTAGCAACTTTGTAGCTTGATCTAAGAACTATAAGCTCACGTCTTCCTAATGACATTAGCAACTTTGTAGCTTGATCTAAGAACTATAAGCTCACGTCTACCTAATAACATTAGCAACTTTGTAGCTTGATCTAAGAACTATACGCTCACGTCTACCTAATAACATTAGCAACTTTGTAGCTGGATCTAAGAACTATACGCTCACGTCTACCTAATAACATTAGCAACTTTGTAGCTTGATCTAAGAACTATACGCTCACGTCTACCTAATAACATTAGCAACTTTGTAGCTTGATCTAAGAACTATACGCTCACGTCTACCTAATAACATTAGCAACTTTGTAGCTGGATCTAAGAACTATACGCTCACGTCTACCTAATAACATTAGCAACTTTGTAGCTTGATCTAAGAACTATACGCTCACGTCTACCTAATGACATTAGCAACTTTGTAGCTTGATCTAAGAACTATAGACACGTCTACCTAATGACATTAGCAACTTTGTATGGATTATGTTAATGGTAGCCATAAATTAGAAACCGTCAAATTGTTCTTGACTATCAGCATTTCCCTCTAGCTGTCTATGTTTCACTATCGGTACACAAACATAAAAGGGGACCTCGGTAGCCTAGTTGGGAAAATCACCAGACTGGGTTACCGAAGTTCCGACAACCTGTGTTTGATTGCCGCTGGAAGCAGTGTGAGTTGTACTCATGGTTGGAAATAAAATACCCCCGTGGTCGACCCAGCCGCTGGCAGAAATGGGCACCTGAGTATTGCTCTGGGAAGGTGAGGAATGCCGCCTCGCATCGTGAGTTTCGATGCTTGCAGCGACACTATCCAGGTCGAGCACATATGGGTGAAAACTCGCGCACTAAGACGCCGATTCGAGTCATGTACTTTACTTTACTTTACTTTACTTTACTTTTTACTTTACTTTACTTTACTTTACTTTACTTTACTTTACTTTACTTTACTTTACTTTACTTTACTTTACTTTACTTTACTTTACTTTTACATTTACATTTACATTTTCATTTACTTTTACTTTACTTTACTTTACTTTACTTTTACTTTTACTTTTACTTTTACTTTACTTTACCTTACCTTACCTTACCTTATCTTACCTTACCTTACCTTACCTTACCTTACCTTACCTTACCTTACCTTACCTTTACTTTACTTTACTTTACTTTACTTTACTTTAATTTACTTTACTTTACTTTACTTTTACTTTACTTTTACTTTACTTTACTTTACTTTACATTACGTTACTTTACTTTACTTTTACTTTACTTTACTTTACTTTACTTTTACTTTACTTTTACTTTACTTTACTTTATTTTACTTTACTTTTACTTTACTTTTTACTTTACTTTACTACTAACATATTTCCCTGTAGCTGTACATGTTTCACTATAGATACCAACACAATCAAAACCGGTTCCACAATCATCTTTATATTCAGAACACACAAGATCGATACCGTTTCCCATTGACTAATTTCCAATAAACAAGCCGCAAATCCAACAACAACCCAATCTTCCTTGTAACCAATAGCAACAATCAGTAAACATTAATTCAAGAACACATAACTCACGTATTGATATATTTTTTATTGTATAGTCGCCCCGCCTATTGACCCAACTTCGAGTCAGATTGGATAATAAAAAGTCATAAAAATATTACAGTTTCAGCGGTTCTAGACTTTATATTTCCGAGGTGGGGGTTCTTTCGCTTGAACTAAAGTTTAAATCAAAGGTTCTCATGATATAGCCAACCACCACTCTCCCTATATTGATGAATCGAATCTCCACCTTCATTTTTCTCTCACAAAACTCGTCAATTCAATTTCACTAAATAAACACATCTCCAGTGGCATCTCTCACGTTAATCTCTAAAGTTACTCTTTAACTTCACTTCTCCCCTATAATCTTTAACTGTTGCTTCTCCCCTATATTCTTTATTATCCCTTCTCCTCTAAATTCTCTAGCTTTCACTTCCATTCTATATTCTTTATCGTCACTTCCCCTCTATATTTTATGTTTTTTATTCTCACTTCTCCTCTATATCTTATATTCTTTATTATCACTTCTCCTCTATATTCTATATTCTTTGTTCTCACTTCTCCTCTATATCCTATATTCTTTATTATCACTTCTCTTCTATATTCTATATGCTTTATTATCACTTCTCCTCTATATTCTATATTTTTTATTATCACTTCTTCTCTATATTTTACATTCTATATTATCACTTCCCCTCTATATTCTATATTCTTTATTCTCACTTCTCCTCTACATTATATATTCTTTATTATCACTCTCTGTCTGTATTTTATATTCTTTATTATCACTTTCTCTCTATATTCTATATTCTTTATTATCACTTTCTCGTTATATTCTATATTCTTTATTCTCACTTTTTTCTCTATATTCAAAAGAATATGACTCACGAGGTAGGATTCGTTATTGTATCCTCACTGCTCCAAGTGTTTGTTTCTACCCACGAGCATCGTTGTGTTGAAGTGACCTCTAAGATGGACCCGCCCCAACGTCTCCAACAGAACCCACGAAGTCAAGAAAACCATAGCAGCCTCCCACATCACGTTCAGGATCTCTAAACCATAGTATTACACCAAACAACGTTCATCTAGGCGACACACTTCGCACAATTTGAAAACCCCTGACTATTCAATCACTGTTACATTTTTTATAGAGTCTAGTTAGTTTATATATTCCTTATAATTGTTCGTTGGATATATAAGTAGTATAATAATAATATACCAAAGAGTCCATTCTAGGCTGTTGCACCTGGCAACAAATAATAAACATTGCCACGATTAACTCTTGTACATGCAGGTGTTTATTAACCTCAAGCCCCGCCCACTAACACGGCCCATAGTTCGGGCATTGCGTTGACTGGCCTAATAAAACGTCATAGAGACACCATGTTCAGCGGTTTTAGAATTTTTCTGATGAGTCTCCGTATGTAACAAATTCATCATCTAGTGCTGTGTTTCTCAGAGAAAGTTGGCTACCATAAAGACACAATTTTCAGCGGTTTTAGAATTATTTTGAGACTCCGTAAACAATTCATCATCTATTTCACTTCGCAGCGAAAGTTGGCTACCATAGAGCACCTTTTTACTCTTTCTCCCGCGTCTTTTGCCACACGGTTATACGATCTTGTGCTGATGTCGTCAGCCCATTTTAGTCTCTGATTGTATCTATTTTGTTTACTTGAGTTTTACTTTCAACAAGATGCATGTTTAGAAAACTTTGAAATTTTAATTCTTATAAACATAATTCTTTTTCTTATCTTCCTCACTTGTCTTTCAGCGTCGGGTGGAGAGATATATGTGTGTTCTTTTTCTCTTCTTTTGGTCTCTCATAATGTTGTGTTTCGTAGTGTTTCTAATATTTCATCAATCCTTCGATTTCGTGGTCTGCCCTTTGGTCTGGTATTCTTGCAACGTTTATTGAAGGCTCATTGTGTTGTATTTTGATCTTTCTGCCTTGTCACGCGGCCAAACAATTTTATCTGTTGTTTCTGTATGTATTCTGTGGTAGGAATTATTCCTTGCTTTTTTATCAGTTCTTCATTTCTGATCTTATTTCTAAGGCTATTTCCTGTCATTCGTCTAACATATTTCATCTAAATAGATGTATTTTTTCTTATTGTTCTTGCATCTAGGGTCCAGGACTGACATTGGTAGCACAACGTTGGGATGAAGATTGTATTATTGAGTGCCCGTTTTGCCTCTAGAGTTATTTCCTTGTTGGACAATAGTGATGATAACTGTCTAATGATTTGACAAGCTTTGTTGCATCTTGAGTCTATTTCTGCTGTTTGTAAATTGTCGTTAGTCACGAGACTTCCTAGGTATTTAAATTCCTCCACTTGTTTTAATTGTCTGGTGTTTATTTTTATGTTGATGTCCTGTTTCTCTTTTGAGATGTTCATGAATTCTTGTTGAAGTTTGACATTTTGTTTAAAAAAAAGAGCAGATACAGTATAACAATTGATTATAAAGAACGACACACAACGACTACGCGTATATAACGACCATTTAAGGGGAGTAAAAAAAATAAACAAACAGTCACATCAAGCCAAGTGACGTATAGGGAATATGGCGTTAGTGACCACACATTTTACAGACCTTCAGCACATGATTTTTTAGGGTAATGTGGTCGGTATTACTCCCGTGCTGCTTTACTTTCCCAGAAAAAAATCCGGTACCCATTTAAGGCTGGGTGAACCCGGAAACCGTCTGTTGGGATCGAATCCGATCTCTTGTCCTTTGTAGTCCAGTTCACTAACCACTGAGCTATCGCGGTTCCATATTTAAGAGGAGTAATCGCCCAGAAAAGAGTACGGGTAACTCACCAGAATTGACAACAGGAATGCACGTACTGTAAAACAGGAAGGAAAAGCAGAGCACAAGTAGCAGCAGAAATGCAAATAACATGGATAAATAGATGCGACGAAGACGATGGAGCTGTATAGGACATACACTGCGGAAGCCAACTGAGAGTATTACACTACAGGTTCTTTTGTGGAATCACCCGGGGAGAAGACAAAGAGAAAGATTAAAAATTACCTGGACAAGATAGGTGGAGACAGAGATGAAGCAGATTGGGGAAGACATGGAATGATCTTAAAAAAAATGGCAAGAGACATAACGGCTTGGAAAGTGTTTGTTGAAGACTTATGGTCTATAGGGAGCTGAAAGTGTTTGTTGAAGACTTATGCTCTATAGGGAGCTGAAAGTGTTTGTTGAAGACCTATGCTCCACAGGGAGCTCAAAGGGTTTTTTTGATGACCTATGCTCAATACAGAGCTGAAAGTGTTTGTTGTTGAAGACATATACTCCACAGGGAGTTGAAAGTGTTTGTTGTTGACGACCTATGCTCCACTAGAGCTAAAAGGAAGAAGACTCGCCCATCGAATGAAGTTGTCGATGAAGAATTCAACCAGGAAACTTAATTATGAACCTCAATTATGTGGGTGTGGGTGTGAAGCTTACGTCAGCCGCGGACATGTCATGCTGACAATTTTTCGTTTGTTCAGACTAGTTTGCCTTTCACATTCAGAAATTTCATGGTTATGTGTCTGGATTCATTACACCCGTGAACCTTCAATAACACTCTAAGGTAATGAACAGACGTGAAAGGTAAACACATTTCTTATACATTCTGTAAAAACATTTCTTATACATTCTGTAAACACATTTCTTATACATTCTGTAAACACATTTCTTATACATTCTAAATAAATGCAAGTTGCTATTGGAGACAAGATGACACATTCTGTTCTGGACGGACCCACTTCCCTGTCTTGAAGGGATACTCTTGTTGTTTTTAAAGATGAAAGTAAAGGCGGATTGGTAGAGTGCTGAGCAGATTTGGCAAAAAATGTGCAGGTGGTTAATTAATATAGGCATTGGCACTATGCTTTTTAAGAGCGATGAGTTCCTTCCTTCCTTCCTTCCTTCCTTCCTTCCTTCCTTCCTTCCTTCCTTCCTTCCTTCCTTCCTTCCTTCCTTCCTTCCTTCCTTCCTTCCTTCCTTCCTTCCTTCCTTCCTTCCTTCCTTCCTTCCTTCCTTCCTTCCTTCCTTCCTTCCTTCCTTCCCTCCTCCCTCCTTCCTTCCTTCCCTCCCTCCCTCCCTCCCTCCTCCTCCCTCCCTCCCTTCCTTCCTTCCTTCCTTCCTTCCTTCCTTCCTTCCTTCCTTCCTTCCTTCCTTCCTTCCTTCCTCCTCCTTCCTTCCTTCCTTCCTTCCTTCCTCCTTCCTTCCTTCCTTCCTTCCTCCCTCCCTCCCTCCCTCCTCCCTCCCTCCCTCCCTCCTCCTCCTCCCTCCCTCCCTTCCTTCCTTCCTTCCTTCCTTCCTTCCTTCCTTCCTCCCTCCCTCCCTCCCTCCCTCCCTCCTCCCTCCCTCCCTCCCTTCCTTCCTTCCTTCCTTCCTTCCTTCCTTCCTTCCTTCCTCCCTCCCTCCCTCCCTCCCTCCCTCCCTCCCTCCCTCCCTCCCTCCCTCCCTCCTTCCTTCCTTCCTTCCTTCCTTCCTTCCTTCCTTCCTTCCTTCCTTCCTTCCTTCCTTCCTTCCTTCCTTCCTTCCTTCCTCCCTCCCTCCATCCCGCCCTCCCTCCCTCCATCCCGCCCTCCCTCCCTCCCTTCCTTCCTTTTTAATGACAGATTTAAACCACCGTTTTTATTAGATAATTCTTCAGGTTACCGAAGTTCTATTATCTATTTGTGCATTAAATATTAAAGTAAAATAAAATGAACATAGGTCATCTCCCTCTTCTGCGATTAAAGGACGATTACTCATTTTCGCCGTCTAATCATAGAAGGGCGTAACATGAGGATAATTGTGTTATAATTGTGTTTATAATTATTATAAATACAAAGAGACCAAATGTCAGACCTGTGCTGAGATATAAGGATGTTTGCAGGGTTTCCTTGAGTGAATTCTCTATCAGTGAAAGAAACTGGGAAAGTCTGGCTGCAGATCGTAGCACATGGAAACCAAAAATACAAAATGGCATAGTAACTTTTGAGGCAGTGCTGATGTCAAATTCAGAAGACAAAAGTTGCAGGAGAAAGGAGACATGACCATCCACCACGAATACACCTTGTTCGTTCTGCAGACGGGGATTTGTCTATCCAATATTGAAAGATTCAGCCACGAGATAAGCTGTTCAGTAAAACAACATTCAGCATAAAAAAAAAACTATCTTTCCGTCACATAGTACCATTGCTGGTGTATGACGGGGAGCAACGATAGGACCAGAGAAATAAAGGCCGCTTGGTCAAAGCAGTCGCCACGACGTGTGAGACTCAGGATTTTTATTTCACCCCCGATAGAAATTCAGCATAAGACACTGATATTTTTAGTCTTGAGAACACCTGCGTGAAAGACATCGCCAATGATGGCTATTTTTTTAGTTAGCTGAGTGGCAGTGTTCCCTAGCGTTTGGTTCTCGTGGCAAGGCGCTGTGCCAAGGAGTACGGGTTCGATCCTGCTTCAGATCATATATTGTTCTTTGTTTTTTTTTTCTGTTGTTGTTTATTTGTCAATTTTCCGAGTGCAGTAAAACATACATCTTCCTCCTATGATTCACTCATATTTTTTACCAAACTGCTGGCTTATCATGATTATGGTTATGGCTACGGAAGGCCCGGTATCACTGCAAACAAATTAAAATCCATAATTGCTCAACCGCCCGTGCCAGTGGAATCATCCGAATTACTATTTCATGTCCCAAACAAAGAAAGGTAGCTGTAGTCCCCATCATAGCAGTCTCAGCACACGCCAAAAGACATAAGGCGAAATCGCACAGAAAGTGAATACAGCTATCTATTCTCCACCATACGATATCATCATTCATCGTAAACAATCGGAATATCGAAACACGATAAAAACAGATGAAACGCACAGCTCACAGTGTGCACAGAGCACTTAACTCAGTAGCTCCTGAAACAAGCCGGTTATCATGATTGCTTGCTGCTAACCGTCTGTCAAGAAGCCAAAAGCCATATATATATAACATTCAAATTTGAAATAACAAGATCTTTTCTGATGATAATATGGCAGTAAAATATCAAAACACAACACAACGAGCCTACAACAAACGTTGTGAGTACACCAGATCCAATAGCCGACCACGAAAAAGATGGATGGATGGAATATTAGAAGCACTAGGAAACATAACAGCAGCAGAGGGGAACAAAAGACCGCAAATTACATCTCCCCTCGACGCTGAAAGGCAAATGAGGAAGGAAAGAAGAAGAAGAAGAACATGGCAGTATATAGTTACATTTAAAGTTATAGTATAGTTATAGTTATAGCATAGTTATAGTACAGTTATAGTTATAGTTATAGTATAGTTATAGTTAGTCGAAGGCCCCGGTATCACTGCAAACGAAAGAAAATTCATAACTGCTCAACCGCCCGTGCCAAAGGAATCATCCGAATTAACATTTAACCAAATATCCAAACAAAGAAAGGCAGTTGCAATCCCCATCATAGCTGCTTCAGCACACGCCAAAAGACATAAGGCGTAGCAGCACCGACAGGTAACGCAGCTGTTCTTCGTCATACGATATCATCATGTATTGTAAACAATCGGAATGTCGAAACACCATCCGGATGAAAAGCACAGCTCACGGTGTGTACAGAGCACTAAACTCAGTAGCTCCGACAGCAATCAGGACTTGGAATATGAGGAAACTGCAACAAGGAACGCTTTTCAGACAGTGCCTCAATGGTTCCTGTCGCCTATCCGCCATATTAACCGGAAGTCCAGTGTGGCATTGGGTGTCCGGTTAGCGCAATCGATAGGCGGTTGGCTTACCACGGCAACAGCCGGGGTTCGTACCCTGGCGAGGACACCTGGGTTTTACTAATTCCCTAAAAATTAGTGGGAGCCGCGATAGCTCAGTGGTTAGTGAACTGGACTACTACGGACAAGGGGTAGGGTTCGATCCCAACCGACGGCTCCGGGTTCACCCAGCCTTAAATGGGTACCGGATTTTTTCTGGGAAAGTAAAGCAGCACGGGCGTAATACCGACCACATTACCCCAAAAATCATGTGCTGAAGGTCTGTAAAATATAGGGTCACTAACACCATATTTCCCTATACGCCACTTGGCGTGACTGGGGGTACTTTACTTTTTACCAGTGTGGCATTGGTTATCACAAATGACATGATAAATGGAACACGTACGGAACACGTACGGAACTACAAAGGAACTCAGAAATTCCTGCAGATATCATTAGACGCTTGGCCAAAGAACGGTAGCTATCACGTCGCTGGATCTATAACAATATAATATAATGTAATTAAACTTTAACTCACACTTCTCGGTGGTTCAGCGGTTAGTGTTCTCACTTCCTGATAAGAGAGCTCTGTGTTTAATTCTCAGAAATAGTTGATTAAAATTTTTTTTTTCTCCGGGTTTACATCCAGCCTCTAAAAATGGGGATCGGATATTTTCCTGGGATTTACTGAGTTTATCATCACCCACAAATGTGCCGTGGTCATTGGTCATAGAAAAATATGGTCATTAACAAATTATCCCCCATATTCCTAGCAGAGCAGGGGAGATAATCTGTCATCATCATTTAGTGCCGTCTCCGCAAAGAAGGTTGGCTACCATATAACGTCATTTCACTCTGTCTCTTGCTTTGATGGTGCAGATTGTCATAGGTTGACTTGTCCAGCTTTTGATTTTACTCGTCCATGTTAGTCTTGGTCTGCCTCTGCCTCTTCCACCTTGTATTTTCCCTTTCAATATTACTTTTAGTAGGCTGTTGTGTCTTTTAACATGCCCCTACAATTTCATTTATCTTGTTTTAATTGTGTTTAGTAGTTCTCTTTTCATTTTTAGCTGTTTTAAGACTTCATCATTTGTTTTCTTTTCTTTCCATCCAATTCTATCCATTCTTCTATAAATCCACATTTCAAAGGCTTCAATTTTCTGTTATGTTTTCTTGTCTAGTGTCCATGTTCCTGCACCATACAGGAATATTGAGAAGATGTAACATTTTGCTATTCTTAGTTTTAGCCCTGGTATTATTTGTTTATTAGAGAAATCGCCAATCAACCACTAATATCTTCAGTAATAAAGAAAAGACGATGGTCAAATGTTGGACATGTGATGAGAAGAGATAATAACCGAATAGCAAATCAAGCCCTCATGTGGGAAACAACAGGTAGAAGAAAAAGAGGAAGACCCAGAGAGACACTGAGAAGAACATTGATGAGAGAAGCAAGAGCAGCATGATTCGGCTCCCTCAATGAGATAGAGCTGCTTGCACAGAACAGAGACAAATGACGAAATTTGATAAAATATCTTTAAAAGAATTAAAAATTGCTAGAGCAGAAATTCAAATAAGAGGAGTATCTTGGTCTACGCCCTATGGGCCGGCTACGGCTGGAAAGGTCAATAGATAGATAGATAGATTATTTGTTTTGATGTTAGTATACTTATCATGGCATTGAAATTACATTTTACCATTCCTATTCTTTTGTTTATTTCAGTTTTACATTTTCCATCACTGGAGAAAACCTTTACCTTTGTACTTTGTATTACTTCTAATGTACCTGAAAAGAACTACTCACGGACTATATTTTGAGAATGAAGAAGCGAGCCACATAACTAAAATATCACTAATAAACAGCTGTGAACATTAATTAATGGTAATGGTTAACTTTTGTAAAGCATTTATATCAATGAGAGATAACTCAGTAGTTATTCTTGTTAGTAAAGTTTATTCCTGAATTAATTCCCTTTAATGAAATTGTTTTAATTAAGAAAATATTATTTATCATTTTAAGATGGGATTAATAATAATTGTTTAAGTATTGAGTGCGTGAGCATTAGACATACTGGAGTCGGAAGCAGTTAAAAAGAAATCGTAGTCTAAGTTTAAAGAAAAGATTTGTGAGATCATCATCATCATCATCCTCATGTGCCATACCGGTTGGCGTAGGCGATCATGTGCTTCCACAATCTTCTTCTATCCAGAGTGCATTGTATCAGTTCTGTTGTTGACTGTTTTCCATGCCATGACACCAAGCTATCCAGTATTTTCTCTCTTTGTTCTCCGCGATCTCTCTTTCCTTTTATTTTGCCAGTTGTAACCAATCTCTGTGGCCTCTAATCGTCTTTTTATTTGTTTGTCTACTGTCCATGATTCACTTTCATAGTTCAGAATTGGTTCTATATGGTACCGATGAACTCTCTTTCTCACTTCTGATTTGTGAGGTAGGAGTTGGAAAATATGCACATAAAAAAAAAGTAAAGTACCCCCGTCACGCCAAGTGGCGTATAGGGAAATATGGTATTAGTGACCCTATATTTTACAGACCTTCAGCACATGATTTTTGGGTAATGTGGTCGGTATTACGCCCGTGATGCTTTACTTTCCCAGAAAAAAAATCCGGTACCCATTTAAAGCTGGGTGAACCCGGAAGCCGTCGGTTGGAATCGAACCCTACCCTTTGTCCTTTGTAGTCTAGTTCACTAACCACTGAGCTATCGCGGCTCCCATATATACACATATGAAGACGTAAAATTATAGAGGAGAAATATAGAAACACATGTGTAGGAGAAAAATAGGAAAAGTATGTGGAGGAGAAATGCAGGAGAAGTATGTGGAAGATAAATATAGGAGAAGTATGTGGAGGAGAAATATAGGAATAGTATGTGGAGGAGAAATATAGTAGTATATGGAGGAGAAATATAGGATAAGTATATGAAGGATAAATACAGGAGAAGTATGTGGAGGAGAAATATAGGAGAAGTATGTGGAGGAGAAATATAGGAGAAGTATGTGGAGGAGAAATATAGGAGAAGTATGTGGAGGAGAAATATAGGAATAGTATGTGGAGGAGAAATATAGGAGAAGTATGTGTAGGAGAAAAATAGGAAAAGTATGTGGAGGATAAATATAGGAGATGTATGTGGAGGAGAAATGCAGGAGAAGTATGTGGAGGAGAAATATAGAAGAAGTATGTGGAGGAGAAATGCAGGAGAAGTATGTGGAGGAGAAATATAGAAGCAGTATGTGGAGGAGAAATATAGGAGAAGTATGTGGAGGAGAAATATAGGAGAAGTATGCGGAGAAGAAATATAGGAGAAGTATGTGGAGGAGAAATATAGAAGTATATGGAGGAGAAATATAGGATAAGTATATGAAGGATAAATACAGGAGAAGTATGTGGAGGAGAAATATAGGAGAAGTATGTGGAGGAGAAATATAGGAGAAGTATGTGGAAGAGAAATATAGAAAAATGCGCGGAGGAGTAATGTAAAAAAAAAAATCATATGCAGTTGGTATGATACAATTTAATAACGACTTTTTTATCTTTAACCCCCCTCATCCAACTCCTCCTCCTCCTCCTGCTCCTCATCATCATCATTATCATCATCATGTGCAATGCCCAAGGAAGTATGTCTTTATATCCCTCGTGCTATTCATGCCATCTTCATACTATAGATCTATTGTTGATCTTTCTTCAAGGCTGCCGCTCAGTTCTCTACTATCTTAAGTCGCTGCACCCATCTACTTCTCTTGCCTTCCATATTTTCTTTGTTGCGACATTTTATTTGACAAGAAGAAGAAGCGGTTGAAAAGAAAAAAAAAGAAGCAAGAAAAGTAGAAGAGGAAAAAATAAGGAGTAGAAGAGAAGGGAAAGACATGGAATGATCTTAAAAGAATGACAAAAAACAGAACGACTTGGAAAGTGTTTGTTGAAGACCTATGCTCCACTGGGAGCTAAAAAGGTAGAAGAAGAAGAAGAAGAGAAGGAGAAGTGTAGAATTCGAATATGTCGAATATGAAATAATTTATATATCTATCTATTGACCTTTCGAGCCGTAGCCGGCCCATAGGGCGTAGACCAAGATACTCCTTCTCCTATCTGAATTTCTGTTCTAGCAGTTTTCAATTCTTTTAAAGATATTTTATCAAATCTCGCCATTTGTCTCTGGCTGAAGTAGAGAATGTAGAAAGTAAAGAAAAGCATAGAAAAATAAATAACAGTATTAGAAGAATAAAAAAGACTGAAGAAGAAGAAGTAGAAGAAAAAGAGGTAGAAGAACAAGTAAAAAAGAGTAAGAACAGGAATAGAATGTGTTGAACAAAATTACAAAGAAATATAGAATGAATGAAAGCTTTAGAAGAAAATGTGGAAGAAAAATGATGGTGATGCAGGACTGGAAAGAAGAAGAGAAAGGACAATGTTAATACTAAGAGAAAAAAAAGGAAGAAAAAAGAAAAAAGGGAGAAGAAAGGAAAAAATGAAGAAGAAGGAAAAAAGGAATAAGAAAGAAAAAAGGAAGAAGAAAAAAGAAAAAAAAAGGAAGAAATAAAAAGAAAAAAGGAAGAAGAAATGAAAAAAAGGAAGAAGAAGGAAAAAATGGAAGAAGAAGGAAAAAAGGAATAAGAAAGAAAAAAGGAAGAAAAAAAAAGAAAAAAGGAAAAAAAAAGGAAAAAAGGAAGAAAAAAATGAAAAAAGGGAGAAGAAGGAAAAAATGGAAGAAGAAGGAAAAAAGGAATAAGAAAGAAAAAAGGAAGAAAAAAGGAAGAAAAAAAGGGAGCAGAAACAAAAAAAGGAAGAAGAAGGAAAAAAAGGAATAATAGTCACTAAGAAATCAGTTGAAAAACAAGAATTTAAAAAAAAGTGAAACGAAAAAATAAGAAGTATTTGAAGGACGAAAGCGATGAGATAAGTCCTTCTCTTCTATACAAATAATGATAAATGTTTAACTCAAAATTGTTATCAATCTCATTTTTAAAATAGATCCGAATCAACACGATACGTCATCATGAAGATAAATGAATGCACTTTTGTTGCAATAGAAAGACATGATCCATTTATTCCTCGCTAGAGATCTATGTCTGTGACTCCAGTTCTTGACAACCAATGAGTTAAAGGTCTAAAAGTCTGGTATACTTGACTGTTTTTATGATTCACAACCCAATCATTAACTCTTTCAGTACGGAAGGTTTTTATCAACTTAGCGGTAGAGATTTCAGAGACATCGTTTTTCATTTCTTAAATTAGAGTTTTTTAGAATATGAATCTACATATTTATATTTATCTAACACTTAATATATTAGATATGAATCTTTAGATAATTAAACAAGGGATTAGATTTCACCAATACCAAGATGATACAAGACTTGTAAAGAGTATGGTTTGATGATAGTTTCTTCTTCTTCTTCTTTCCTTCCTCATCTACCTTTCAGCGTCGAGGGGAGATATAATTTGCGGTCTTTTGCTCTTCTGTTCGCCTCTGCAGCTGTTATATTTCCTAGTGCTTCTAATATTCCATCGATCCATCTTTTTTGTGGTCGACCCTTGGGTCTGGTGTTCTCAAAACGTTTGTTGAAGGCTCGTTGTGTTGTGTTTAGATCTTTCTGCCTTGTCACGTGGCCAAACCATTTTATCTGTTCTTTCCTTGTATATTCTATGGCGGGGGCTATTCCTAGTTTTTTATAAGTTTTTCATTTCTGATCTTATCTCTCAGACTGTTTCCTGTCATTCGTCTAACACATTTCATCTCAGTAGAGGTTATTTTACTTATTGTTCTTGCATCTAGGGTCCAGGTCTGGCATTGGTAGCACAACGTTGGGATGAAGATTGTATTGTATAGTGCTCGTTTTGCCTCCAGAGTTATTTTCTTGTTGGACAATAGTGGTGATAACTGTCCGATGATTTGACAAGCTTTGTTGCATCTTGATTCTATCTATGCTGTTTGAGAATTATCGTTTGTCACTAAACTTCCTGATGAGAGTTTACACTAATCAAACTGAGAGTGACGCACTGTGTGGCGAAACGTACATGACCGAAATCGACATGGTGCATGGTGCCTCGAAACGTTCGTAAAGAGTTAAACCAAGCGTGGTACGTGTAGTATAATAAAATGATGAGTGAATTTATTATTTTGATTTGATAAATGCTGGGACAGGCGGTGCACAGGGTTATGATTCCTCTAAGTAAAAAAAAAGTAAAGTACCCCCGTCACACCAAGTGGCGTATACGTTATATGGTGTTCGTGACCATCATTTTTACATACCTTCGGAACATGGGGGAGCCGCGATAGCTCAGTGGTTAGTGAACTGGACTACCACGAACAAGGGGTAGGGTTTGATCCCAACCGACGGCTCCGGGTTCACCCAGCCTTAAATGGGTACGGGATTTTTTTTTCTGAGAAAGTAAAGCAGCACGGGCGTAATACCGACCACATTACCCCAAAAATCATGTGCAAGTCTGTAAAATATAGGGTCACTAACACCATATTTCCCTATACGCCACTTGGCGTGACGGGGGTACTTTACTTACTTCGGAACATGGGTTATGGGGTAATATGGTCGGTATTACGCCCGTGCCGCTTTACTTTCCCAGAAAAAAAAAATCCGGTACCTATTTAAGGCTGGGTGATCCTGGAAGCCGTCGATGAGGATCGAACCCAACCTCTTGTCCTTAATAGTTCAGTTCACAAACTACTGAGCCATCGCGGCTCCCTATGATGCCCTTACTGAAGTGAAAGTGATTCCTTGAATAGAATAGAATAGAATAGAATAGAATAGAATAGAATAGAATAGAATAAAATAGAATAGAATAGAATAAAATAGAATAGAATAAATAGAATAGAATAGAATAGAATAGAATAGAATAAAATAGAATAGAATAGAATAGAATAGAATAGAATAGAATAGAATAGAATAGAATAGAATAGAATAGAATAGAATAGAATAGAATAGAATAGAATAAATAGAATAGAATAGAATAGAATAGAATAGAATAGAATAGAATAGAATAGAATAGAATAGAATAGAATAGAATAGAATAGAATAGAATAGAATAAAATAGAATAGAATAAAATAGAATAGAATAGAATAGAATAGAATAGAATAGAATAGAATAAAATAGAATAGAATAGAATAAAATAGAATAGAATAGAATAGAATAGAATAAAATAAAATAGAATAGAATAGAATAGAATAGAATAGAATAGAATAGAATAGAATAGAATAAAATAGAATAGAATAGAATAAATAGAATAGAATAGAATAGAATAGAATAGAATAGAATAAAATAGAATAGAATAGAATAGAATAAAATAGAATAGAATAGAATAGAATAGAATAAAATAGAATAGAATAGAATAGAATAGAATAAAATAGAATAGAATAGAATAGAATAGAATAGAATAGAATAAAATAGAATAGAATAGAATAGAATAGAATAGAATAAAATAGAATAGAATAGAATAGAATAGAATAGAATAAAATAGAATAGAATATAATAGAATAGAATAGAATAGAATAGAATAAAATAGAATAGAATATAATAGAATAGAATAGAATAGAGTAGAATAGAATAGAATAAAATAGAATAGAATAGAATAGAATAGAATAGAATAGGTGGTTAGTATACTCTTTTTGGGACACTTCACTGTTCATGTCAAAGTATGAGGGGGCTAGTGCTCTTCCTTGCTGGTATATATTTTGCCAAACTGAGTCAGGTACACATTTTCTTTTCAGTTGATTCGACAGGAGCGCGTCACAGTTTGGGCGAACCCGCGTTTTTCTTGAACATTAAGACGATGCACTACCACTTTATCATTGACACTATAAACATACACTCTCTCTCCTTCTACCTCATTCTCTCTCTCTTTCCATCTCCTCTATCTCCGTCTCCTTCCCTCTCCCGCTTTCTCCCCTTCCCTCCCCCTCCTTCTTTCTCCCTTCTCCCTCACTCCCCTCTCTTGCCTACCTCTCTCTCCTTCTCTATTCCTCTCTCTCTCCCTCCCTATTCTTTCCTCCCCATTCCTCTCTTTCCCTCCCTCTCTTTCCCTTCCTTCTTCCTCTCCTTCTCTCCCCCTCTCTGCCCCCTCTCCCTCATCACACCTTCTCTCTCTCTTTTTCTCATCTCCCTTTCCCTTTCTCTCCCTCATTAGTCTCTCTCTCTCTCTTTACTACAAAACTGAACACCCTTGAGGCTTCCTAAAATGCAGTGAGTTCAGTCATGTTAACTAATCAACCAAACTAATTATCTCTGTGTCATGATGTCTTGAAGTTTGTAATAAATTCAGTTTTTGATGTGTCATCTTTCATTATTTCTCATTTCACTTTTATTTCTATTTCATTTTTGGACACATAAAAGAGAGCGAGAGAGAGAGAGAGAGAGTGAGGGAAAAGAGAGTGAGAGAGAGAGAGAGAGAGAGAGAGAGAGAGAGAGAGAGAGAGAGAGAGAGAGAGAGAGAGAGATTGTTTAGGGTATTCTTCTTACCAAAAAAAAATCATACTTCTATAGGCTCCACAAATTTTCTTGTCTGTTGTCCAATTGTCCATGATACACTTCAATATATTAATTCTGATATTAGACAAACATGAGGAAATCTCGTTCCTTCATCGATCGACAAAGTGAGATATATTCTCTTCATCATTTCAGCTCCCTGTGAAGCATCATCATCATCATGTACCATACCGGTTGGCGTAGACGATCATGTCCTTCCACAATCTTCTATCTACAGTGCATCGTATCAGTTCTGTTGTTGACTGTTTTCCATGCCATGACACCAAGCTATCCAGTATTTTCTCTCTTTGTCGTCCACAATCTCTCTCTCTCTCCCTGTATTTTGTCAGTTGTAACCAAGTATTCCAACTTTCCCTTTCTCATGAAGTGCCCGAAAAATGTTGATTGTTTCTTTCTGGTGTTTTTTTAGGAGTTCCCTTTTTGTGTTGGCCTCTCTGAGAATTTCCTCATTGGTCTTTTTAGCTGTCCAGGAAACTTTCAACATTCTTCTGAGAAATCCCATCTCTGTGGCCTCTAATGGTCTTTTCATTTGTTTGTCTATTGTCCATGATTCGCTTCGCTTCCACAGGTCAGAATTGGATCTATATGGCACCGATAAACTCTCTTTCTCACTTCTATTGACACAGACCTGTTGCATTAGATGTTTTTCATTTTCTGTAATGCTATTTTGGCCTGAGCTATTCTGCTTTTTATTTCTGTGGTGCATCTTCCATCTGATGTTATTATTGTGCCCAAGTATTTGACGCGTTGCACTTGTTTCAGATTTGTCCTGTTTATTTGTATGCTGCATAATGGTGATGATTGTTTCTTTGATATTACCATTACTATGGAGCATAGGTCTTCAACAAACACTTTCAGCTCCCTGTGGAGCATAGGTCTTCAACAAACACTTTCAGCTCCCTGTGGAGCATAGGTCTTCAACAAACACTTTCCAAGCCGTTATGTTTCTTGCCATTCTTTTAAGATCATTCCAAGTCTTCCTCATCACTTCATCTCTGCTTCCGTATAATATATATTCGCTTTTTATATTTATATTTTCGCTTCAATATTGATATTTTATTTTTAAAATGTGCCTTTCGATGACGTTTTCATTTTTGTTTTGCACTTTTTTCTTCTGATTCGCTGTTGAGCATAAAGAATTTATCTTTGCGTTCCGTAATAATACAGTTGATCATTTCTTGTAATTCAATCTCATCTCCTACCTGTTTATGTTGCATTATCAACATACCTGAAGTAGATTGTTATGTGATCACCATTTATTGACAGAATATCTCTCTAATACATATATATATAATGAGAGAACGAGAGAGAGAGAGAGAGAGAGAGAGATAGAGAAACATAGAAAGAGCAAGTAGAGTGTAATAGAGGTGTAGAGGGATATGATGATAGAGAGAAAAGATCTATCTATCTATTGTCCTTTCGAGCCGAAGACGGCACATAGGGCAGAACCACAATCTCAAAAACAGAAACCTTGCGTGCCAAAATGACACATATTGCAGAGATCACTGCTTCTAAAATCTATGGCGCTGTTTCCATAACAATACTTTTTACAATGACAGCTTGTCAAGTCATCGATCAACCTCCTTAGTCGCCTCTTACGACATGCTTGGAAGGTCACAGTGTCACTATTCTTTACTTCCCACATAATGAGGCCCCGGTAACACACGGGAGATAGAGATATATAAATGAGAAATAAAGAGACTTTGTCAGAAAAAGATATATTGAGAACGTTAGAGAGAAAGTGAAACGGATAACGCAAATAAGAGATAGAGAAAGAGGGATAGAGAAAGAGGGATAGAGAAAGAGGGATATAGAGAAAGATGGATAGAAAACGAGGGATAGAGAAAGAGAGATAGAGAAAGAGAGATAGAGAAAGAGGGATAGAGAAAGGGAGTTAGAGAAAAAGGGATAGAGAAAGAGGGATAGTGAAAGAGGGATAGAGGCATAGAGAAAGGGGGTTAGAGTAAGAGGGATAAAGAAAGAGAGATAGAGAAAGAGGGATAAAGAAAGGGGGATAGAGAAAGAGGGATAGAGACAGATGGAGTGAGACAGAGAGAAAGAAAAATAGAAATGATGGCTAACAAGAGATAGAGACAGATGGAGTGAGACAGAGAGAAAGAAAAATAGAAATGATGGCTAACAAGAGACAGAGTGAGTAGGAAAGAAAGAGATAATAGAGAGAGAGAGAGAGAGAGAGAGAGAGAGAGAGAGAGCGAGCGGGAGAAATAAATAGATATATACAGACATTCATAGTTTAACCTGCTAAAATTGTCATCAAAAGTCATGATTAAAATCAACGCGGAAACTCACTTTAATTCAATGCAGCAACAAACGTCTCTTGACCTTCGTCCCAACTCTCGACACACGTGAAACATTCATCCCTCGTCCGTGTCTCGTATTTTGAATGTAATCAATTTGTACGAGTAAGTTATAGACGAGTCATCATTTCAAATATATGTCCTACCCAGTTCTGGCCAGGAGTGCGTTTTTGAAAGTTTTTTTCAAAAAAATAGACGAACTTCTTGTGTTGATCTCTGCGCTGATATTATAGAAGGTGATTGATAACGGCTATTGATAGCACCGGCTGACTCACGGAATCAGAATCATCCGAATACTTGATTGGAAGTCTCAATCACGTGATTGAAGTTCCTATAGCGCTAGCGATTGGTTGACAGTGACGGCCTAATTTGATTGGCCGATGTAGATTGATGTGATTGTAGAATTGGATATTACGTAACATTATTTATTTATTTATTTATTTCTTTTGGGAATTTGGATATTACGTCAACTTTCTTTTTTGTGTGTTCTTTTCTTTCTTTCTCTTTTTCCATTTCTTTCTTTCTTTATATTTCTATTGAAAATTTGAACGTTACTTCTATTTTCTATCTATTGTAAATTTGGGTATTACGTCAAATTTTGTTTTTTAGTTCTATTGCAAATGTATATATATCGTCAACTTTCTTTCTTTCTTTCTTTTGCGAATTTGGATATTACGTTAACATTCTTTCTTTCTATTGCAAATTTGGATATTACGTTAACATTCTTTCTTTCTATTGCAAATTTGGATATTACGTTAACATTCTTTCTTTCTATTGCAAATTTGGATATTACGTTAACATTCTTTCTTTCTATTGCAAATTTGGATATTACGTTAACATTCTTTTTTTCTATTGCGAATTTGGATATTACGTTAACATTCTTTTTTCAGTTTTTTTCTTTATTTTTTTTCTTTCTTTCTTTCTTTCTTTATTTCATCCCTTTCTTTCCTTCTTTCTTTCTATTGCAAATTTGGATATTACGTCAACTTTCTCTCTTTTCTCCTTTTTTTTCATTGCGTTTCGTTTCTTTTTTTCTTTCTTATTGCAAATTTGAACATTACTTCAACTTTATTTCTATCTGTTGCAAATCTGGATATTACGTCACTTTTCTTTCTTTCTGACTTTTTCCTTACTAAATTTTCTGTCTTCTATATTTCTTTCTTATACCACGCAAGACAACTTACAGCTAACAGCCCATGTCACTGGAATGTAACACCTCATGTTTTAATTTCTACAGCCACTCCTCTGCTCTCAGTAGCCTTGTATTTTGTTCTTCTTTCCCTCCTCATTTGCCTTTCAGCGCCGAGAGGAGATATAATTAGCAGTCTTTTGCTTTTCCATTGGCCAATTCTGCTGTTATGTTTCCTGGTGTTTCTAATATTCCATCAAGTCATTTTTTTCTGTGGTCGACCCTTGAGTCTGGTGTTCTCGTAACGTTTATTGAAGGCTCGTTGTGTTGTGTTTTGATCTTTCTGTCGTATCACTTTGCGAAAAAAAAAATATCTGTTGTTTCTTTATATATCCAATGGCAGGAATTATTTTCTAATATTTTGTTCTCAGTTCTTCATTTCTGATCGTATCTCGCTCAGACTGTTTCCTGTCATGCGTCTAACACATTTCATCTCAGTAGAGGTTATTTTACTTATTGTTCTTGAGTCTCGTGTCCGGGTCTGACATTGGTAACACAGCTTTGTATGTGTGCATATATATGGATGGAGAGAAGGGGACATATATATATATATATATATATATATATATATATATATATATATATATATATATATATATAGAGGACAAAAAGAAGGACATATAGATAAACATACTAACAGGATGGTTGAACAAAATGTGAATTATGTGAAACTAACTCAAAAAAAAAAAAAAAAAACAGAAACGGAATCCAGTGGTCCCTGACCAAGCAACTTTATGACTTAGACTTTTGCTGATGACATAACTCTCCTATCGTTTAATCATCAACAGAGGCAAAAAAAAAAAAAAGAGCTTTCTTGATTAATGCAACAAGCGGTGAAATACAAAATGCTCCCTAACCACCCCAAGCACCATGGAATAACTGGTTTCGGAAAAGGAAGACTAAAGAGAGGCAACTTCACGGCAATCTTCAGAAAATTGACAACTAGTGATCCAGTACTGTCCCAAATAATACCAAAACCCGTATGCCAGTCCTGTATGACTCCCAACGGGAAATATAAAATACCAGAACTTGAGGAAGATATAATAGCAATCATGAAAAAAAGGCACCCAAACGGACACAGAGAGAAAGAACATAGCAGAAACACACATAGATTACAACTACCACAAGACTTGTGGTCACACATATACACAGATGGCTCTGCAAAAACTCCACCAGAAATGGAGGAGGTGGTGTGTTCTTGAGGCTGAATAACCAGGACGAGATCACCAAGTCAATAGCTACTGGGAAATTTTCAAACAACTTTCAAGCAGAAACTGATGCCCTCAAAGATCCTGCAAAACTGGCTATCCAACACAAAAATAACATGCACAAGAAATTGGTGATACTGACTGATGCAATATCAGTCCTAAAAGCTATAAAAACCCCAGGAACAGTGAGCTAGATGGCTTGAGAACAACCCTAGACCAACTGTACAATAACTTCCAGAGAGTGGTCATCCAATGGATACCATCACACTGTAATATACAAGGAAACGAACGCGCAGACAAATTAGCTAAGGAGGGAGAGAGATTACTTCAAGAGAACCATCTAGTCAGCTACGATGAAGCCAAATCTATCATCAAAGGCCAGTATCATAAAAAATGGAAACAAGAACACCCAAAGTATAACGAGAGTGACGGATACCTCCAACTATCAAGCAGGAATCAAGACATCATACTTCACCTACGCACTGGCCACAACAGAATGAGAAACCACTTGTTCAACAAACTCAAAATAAACTTATTCAAATCCAATATTAATTGAGTCTTATTGTATGGGCGTAAAATATGGAAAATAACCAAATGACAGTCATGAAGATACAAACCGTAAATAATGGATACTTGCGCTGTATAAAAGATTGGAAATGGCAGGACAAAATCACAAACATAGAATTATGCAAAAGTACCAGTCAAATAACAGTGGATAAAAAGGTACAGCGAAGACGATGGCGCTGGATAGGACACACACTGCGGAAGCCAAATGGGAGTATTACACGGCAGGCCTTTTTTTGGAATTCCCCAAGGAATAAGACAAAGAGGAAGACTAAAATATTCTTGGAGAAGCCCAAAGGAAGCAGAGAAGATGATGGGGAAGACATGGAACGATCTTCAGCGAATGGCAAGAAACAGAACGATCTTCAGCTAATGGCAAGAAACAGAACGATCTTCAGCGAATGGCAAGAAACAGAACGATCTTCAGCGAATGGCAAGAAACAGAACGATCTTCAGCGAATGGCAAGAAACAGAACGATCTTCAGCTAATGGCAAGAAACAGAACGATCTTCAGCGAATGGCAAGAAACAGAACGATCTTCAGCGAATGGCAAGAAACAGAACGATCTTCAGCTAATGACAAGAAACAGAACGATCTTCAGCTAATGGCAAGAAACAGAACGATCTTCAGCGAATGGCAAGAAACAGAACGATCTTCAGCTAATGGCAAGAAACAGAACGATCTTCAGCTAATGACAAGAAACAGAACGATCTTCAGCTAATGGCAAGAAACAGAACGATCTTCAGCGAATGGCAAGAAACAGAACGATCTTCAGCTAATGACAAGAAACAGAACGATCTTCAGCGAATGGCAAGAAACAGAACGATCTTCAGCTAATGGCAAGAAACAGAACGATCTTCAGCTAATGACAAGAAACAGAACGATCTTCAGCGAATGGCAAGAAACAGAACGATCTTCAACGAATGGCAAGAAACAGAACGATCTTCAGCTAATGGCAAGAAACAGAACGACTTAGAAAGTGTTTGTTGAAGACAAGCTCCACTGGGAGTTTAAAAAGTAGGAAAAGAAAAATGAAGTGGTTATTTTACTTATTGTTCTTGAGTCTAGTGTCCAGGTCGGGCATTGGTAACACAGCTGTGTATGTGTACCTATATATGGATGGAGGGAGGGAACAGATATTTAGTAGACAAAAAGTCGGACATATGGATAAACTGACAGAGTGAGTGAATTAAATTGCACAGATAGAAAGATAATTGGATAGACAGACAGACGGGGAAAGACAGATTACACTGGTTTTATTAAAACCGAAAATAACCATAGCCAAATAACCGCCTAAAACCAACTGGTTGTGATCGTATTCGCTTTTCAAGTATCGCTCCAAGACATTACCAAGCAAACAATACCACCCTTATTGGCTACACCCCTCTTCTCAAGAAGATAAACAAGTACCCAGTTATGACAGATTCGATACCGTCATCATGCTTAGCAAGTAGAATCTTCAAGAAAGCAATCCTCTCCCTTGCTCACAAGATGGCGCTGCAACTAATCAATATTATCCCTGAACAAGATAAGAACTATGAACTTCCTTATAGAACGTGTGTAGAATGAACTAGTACAATATCTTTTGTTGATTCTTTCCTGCTATTGATTCTTGGTCCATTTTTTCTGTTAGCTCACTACAGCCATATTGTTTGTGATTTTCGTCTTTCATATCACAGTAAATAATAAAATGTGAAATGAGGTTCGTTGCTGTTTTGATGTTGCGGAGCTAGAACTGTGTGAGATGTGTAGAAGTTAGCCCGAGGCGGGCCACAGCTCTCGTGATGAAGTATTGATTTTTGTGGAGAAAAGGAGGGCTTCAGACCAGTATTGTGTTGAGATGGGAGTTTTCTATTTCACGTGACGGGCGCGAAACTAAATCTTCCGTTAAGGGATGGGTCGTTGGATAGAGCGAGATGAAGATCTGAGGGAAGGAGGAGATATTGAGGATAGGAGAAGAGAGGAGAGGATGATAGGGTCTCGGAGATTTATGGATGAGTGGAGATTGTTGCCATAGAGGGAGTGACAGATGTAGATTTGCGGATAGGGAGAGATGGATAGAAACAAATAGAATGGATGGGAAGCGAATAGATGTATAGACAAGCTAGACAGAACGACGAAGAAAAAAAGGCTGAGAGTTGTACAGGTTGTTTGGAAAGACGGAGTGTAAAATAGGGGTAGATAGACAGATCTAGGTTTCTTAAAGAGCAAGGAATTAAAGATAAATTCGCAGTCACCTCTATCAACAGTCACCTCTATCAAACAGTCACCTCTATCAACAGTCACCTCTATCAAACAGTCACCTCTATCAACAGTCTTCTCTATCAACAGTCATCTCTATCAAACAGTCACCTCTATCAAACAGTCATCTCTATCAACAGTCATCTCTATCAAACAGTCACCTCTATCAAATAGTCATCTCTATCAAACAGTCATCTCTATCAACAGTCATCTCTATCAAACAGTCATCTCTATCAAACAGTCATCTCTATCAAACAGTCACCTCTATCAGACAGTCACCTCTATCAACAGTCACCTCTATCAAACAGTCACCTCTATCAAACAGTCACCTCTATCAAACAGTCATCTCTATCAAACAGTCATCTCTATCAAACAGTCACCTCTATGAAACAGTCATCTCTATCAAACAGTCATCTCTATCAAACAGTCACCTCTATCAAACAGTCACCTCTATCAAATAGTCACCTCTAGTGACTCGGGCAGATGGTGCTCGTAAACCTTGGAGGGCCGACCATCTAAGGGCAGAATCCCCCTACAGAAAAGACAATCTGCTGCCTTGCAGGAAGATTGGGGACAATCAAAGGCTAAGGAAAGCAAACCTGAATAAAATTCTGGCTGAAATCGGATGCACTGGGCCACTGGCGCAGAACACAGTGCAACGTTTTAACGGGTGTTCAATCAGAGTTGGTCTGGCGAACTCTACTTGTGATGTTCTGTCTGTGCGGGCGATCAACACACTTAACCTGACAGCTGACTTCATGTGAGAGTCTGGAATCCTACTCTGATTGAGTCCTGATCGCAGAGAGAGAGAAAGAGAAAGAGAGAGAGAGAGAGAGAGTATCAAACAAATACCAAGTCCTCCAACAACTAGAAAATACAATAAATATAGAAGATCATTGGAAACAGGTAAAAGATATATGGAAAGAGACATGCGAAGAAACACTGGGGAAAATAGAACGCCAGAATAAGGCATGGATGACAGCAGAGACCCTGGATAAAATTAAAGAAAGAAAGAACAAGAAAGCAGACATAAATAAAAGCAAAACGAGAAGTAATAAAGCCAAGACACAGGAAGCTTACAAAGAGAGCTGATATAGCATTGTATAACTGTTTTAGATATCATTTCTTTGTTGTAAAGATGTGGCAGATAACATGTGCAAAGTTAAAGCATATCTGCTTGTTTTAAAAATAAACACACAAAAAAGACATTTAAATAATTTCTGCCATTTTTGCCGACAATCGAAACAAGGAAAAGAGTTTTTAAATGTTATGTAGAGTCAATCTTAACATATGGATGTGAATCATGGACAATAGGACAACAAACAATAAAATCACTGGAGTCTGTAGAAATGTGGTTTTACAGAAGAATGTTGAGAATACCGTGGACAGCTAAGAAGAGTAATGAAAACGTTCTGAAAGAGGCCAAATAAAAAAGAAAGCTAATTTCCAATATTAGGAAGAAACAATCATATTTTTGGGCCATGTAATGAGAAGAAAACAACTGGAATATATTGTCACAACTGGGAAAATTGAGGGACGAAGAGATAGAGGAAAGCAAAGATAGAAAATACCAGACAGCTTAAGAAAATGGCTTGCAGAAAGTGAAGAACAGAAATGATAAATAACTGTCGAGATCGAAAATTGTGGAGAGACATGATCACCTACGCCAGCAGGCTTGGTACTTGATGATGATGATGTTGTGTGAACTCGCACACGTTAAAGATCCGACGGGAGTTAGATTTTAAAAGATGAAGCCTCAAACATGGCCGCTACACAGGTGAAATTATTAGCAAAAATCTACCCACACTACAGATCCCAGGCCGTGCGGCGGAGTTCGTGCACGAGGGCCAGGATTCCCCTCGGATGTTCTCGAGATTGTCGAGGGAGAATTCGGTGCACCTATGGGTACGTCTGGTGTACATCGAACATGATCTGATGAAAATAAACCTACAAACTATGATTGGTTGATAACATTCGGTGCTGGACACGAGAATAACCGCAGGAAATGGGTACATTTGGCAACAAGATGATGATACATTCTTCTCCTTTCCTTCCTCATCTGCCTTTCAGCGTCGAGGGGAGATATAATTTGCGACCTTTTGCTCTTCTGTTCGTCTCTGCAGCTGTTATGTTTCCTAGTGCTTCTAATATTCCGTCAATCCATCCTTTGCTCTTGTGTTCGCCTCTGCAGCTGTTATGAATGGCTTGGCAGAAGATCAACAACAGAAATGATAAATAACTGTCGAGATCGAAAGTTGTGGAGAGACATGCTCACCTACGCCAGCAGGTCCGGTACTTGATGATGATGATGATGATGATGATGGGTTGAATATTAAAGTGGTTGGGTCGAGCAAGAAGCGTCATCAACAATCGTTTCACTAAACAATTATAGTGTGGAGACATTAGGAACGGATAGAGGCCAAAGAGTCGACGAGTGCTAGGATATAAGGATGTTTGCAGGGCTTCCATGTGCGAATTCTCTATCAGTGACAGAATCTGGGAAAGTCTGGCTTCAGATCGTAGCTCATGGAGAACACAAATACAAAAACGTCACGGCGACATTATAATGAACATGTCGTTATAGTTGAGGGTAAAAATGTCTTACAATTAAATGTAAGAAGTAAAGATAAAATAGTGTCATATAATTAAATGTAAGAAGTAAAGATAAATTAGTGTCCTATAATTAAATGTAAGAAGTAAAGATAAAATAGTTTCATATAATTAAATGTAAGAAGTAAAGATAAATTAGTGTCCTATAATTAAATGTAAGAAGTAAAGATAAAATAGTGTCCTATAATTAAATGTAAGAAGTAAAGATAAAATAGTGTCCTATAATTAAATGTAAGAAGTAAATATAATATAGTGTCCTATAATTAAATATACGAAGTAAAGATAAAATAGTGTTCTATAATTAAATGTAAGAAGTAATGATAAAATAGTGTCCTA
The DNA here is from genome assembly GCA_032433765.1 of Megaustenia siamemsis. Taxonomy (NCBI): domain Eukaryota; kingdom Metazoa; phylum Mollusca; class Gastropoda; order Stylommatophora; family Ariophantidae; genus Megaustenia; species Megaustenia siamemsis. The sequence continues at coordinate 8,934,513 of JAVIAB010000025.1, forward strand.
CAATTAAATGTAAGAAGTAAAGATAAAATAGTGTCCGATAATTAAATGTAAGAATCAAAGATAAATTTATGTCCTATAATTAAATGTAGGAAGTAAAGATAAAATAATGTCCTATTATTAAATGTAAGAAGTGACGTAAAGGTAAAAGATATTCTATAAGTAAATGTAAGAAGCAAAGCTAAAAGATGTTCTATAATTGAACGTAAGAAGTAAAGGTAAAAATGTCCTATAATTAAATGTAAGAAGTAAAGGTAAAAATGTCCTATAATTAAATGTAAGAAGTAAAGGTAAAATAATGTCCTATAATTAAATGTAAGAAGTAAAGGTAAAATAATGTCCTATAATTAAATGTAAGAAGTAAAGGTAAAATAATATGCTATAATTAAACGTAAGAAGTAAAAGTAAAAATGTCCTGTATTTAAAATGCTCAATAAGTAAAGGTGAAGGAAAAGGATGGATATAGAGAGATACCTTGTCTGTGACGTTGGTTCACACAAACGACCTAGTAATGAGGTTTATTAGTGACTTGAATTTTTATGTTAAGTTCACGGCCTTGACATTGTCCTGCCTTTCTTCTCCATCAGTGATCTATGTAATGTATATTTCAGAAAGTAAACAACTCTTACATTTCCTTAGTTTGATGTTTGTATTGTACTGGGTCGACCTCCAAACAGTGTTTGCGCTCACTAAATAGACTACAATGTTATTCTTTCAGCTGCTAATGAAAGAACAACATGAACTTATGAAATGATGTCAGGAACACAGGAAAGTCGATACTACGTGTCTATTTCACGGAACCAGAAAGAAACACATCTGTTTTTTTTTATTATTATTATTTATCAATCAGTAGACAACAACAACAAGATAAGGCTGTGTTCTGTCGCCGGATTTGTTTTCTCTTTACAGCGAAAATATTATGAGATCAATAGTCGACAAAAAAGGATTTGAAGTCAACGGTCACAAAATAAACAATTTGGGATATGCGGATGACAGTCTTAATAGCAGAGAAAACGAATGAACTACAAGAAATAGTAGACATAATTGTAGAAAAAAGCAACAAGAAAGATCTCAGTCTGAATGGTAAGAAAACAGAAGTAATGGTCATATCGAAGAAATAATCATCATGATGCAGCATACAAATAAACAGGACAAATCTGAAACAAGTGCAACGCGTCAAATACTTGGGCACAATAATTACATCGGATGGAAGATGCACCACAGAAATAAAAGGAAGAATAGCTCAGGCCAAAATAGCATTTCAGAAAATGAAAAACGTCTTATGCAACAAATCAATGTCAATAGAAGTGAGAAAGAGAGTTCATTGGTGCTATATAGATCTTATGGAAGCAACTTAATGGAAGCGAATCATGGACAGTAGACAAAGAGATGAAAAGACGATTAGAGGCCAACAGAGATGAGATTTCTCAGAAGAATGTTGAAAGTTCCCTGGACAGCTAAAAACACCAATGAAGAAATTCTCAAAGAGGCCAACACAAAAAATGAGCTCATAAAAAAAAAACATCAGAAAGAAACAATCAACATCTTTCGGGTACATTATGAAAAGAGGAAAGTTGGAGTACTTGGTTACAACTGGCAAAATAAAAGGAAAGAGAGATCGCGGACGACGAAAGAGAGAAGGTACTAGATAGATTGGTGTCATGGCATGGAAAACAGTCAACAACAGAACTGATACGAGGCAATGTGGATAAAATATTGTGGAAGGACATGATCGCCTACGCCAGCCGGTATGGCACATGATGATGATGAATAAACGAAGAAAACTAAAATATTAGCGGAAACAAACTGTGCATTCTTGTTTATGAGTTTAAAGCCTAAAATATATTTGTCTGCCACATCATTAACTTAACGACATCCGGTTCATGTGACATAAACATACAACGCAGGAGTGGGCGGAAACAAATCTGAGCGACAAACATTGTTTTTATTTTTCTTCAGTCCTTGTATTCATCCAGTGATTTATATATTTTCTGATAATTTAAAGAATAAATGGGGGAACGGGTTCAATAAATGTGGAAGATAAATTGTAAAGAAGCATTAATGTGGCGGGTTATATTATCTTGTAATATGTCTGTATAATTTTAATTTTTCTTCTTTATTCGTGGACTGTCAGCCTTGATTTGCTTATTACATCGGTGGATTCTCGGAATTTTAGAGAAATCACAATTCTTGATATTCTTATATTTATATAGTGATGAAGATGGGAGGGAGATACTCAGCTCTTTATATGTGAGATAGTCTAGGACAGTGCTGTCCAATGCTGTGCCAGAGGGTGGCATAGTGTGGTATTTTCTTGGAGCCACTGAATTACATTTTTGGAGCCCCGATTTAGCTTAGTGGTTAGTGAATTGGGCAACAAAGGACAAGAGATCCGGTTTATTCTGGCTTCCGGGTTCACACAGCCTTAAATAAGTAGGGGATTTTTTTCTTCTGGGAAAGTAAAGCGGCACAGGCGTAATACTGACATTACCGTAAAAATCATGTGCCGAAGGTCTGTAAAAATTATGATCACTAACACCATATTCCCTATGCGCCACTTGGCGTGAAAAAAAGTATAAATCTTCCACATGCGATGTCTCCGCAGGACAATGCACATCAAATGACAGGACAAAATAACCAACTTAACTGTCCTGCAACGTGCTAAGACACCAACAATCATGTCGATGCTCAGATGTCGAAGACTAAGATGGCTGGGGCATGTCCAGCGAATGGAAGAAAAACACATCCCCAGGCAAATACTAAATGGTGAACTAACACACGGAAAAAAGACAAATCAGCAGACCTAAACTACGATATAGAGATATCTGTAAATCATCTCTGAATGACTTCTCCATCTGTGAAAACGACTGGCAACATCTGGCAAGTGATCGCACATCATGGAGATAACGTATAAGGAATGGTATAACATCATTTGAGACTGTGCTAAGGCAAAATTTAGAAGAGAAAAGACTCATGGAAAACCCTGTGGACCAGTGGGCCTGACTTGTTCATTCTGTGGCCGTGTGTGTTTGTCAATCATTGATAGAATTAGCCACGAGAGAAGCTGTTCGACAAAAACAAATGCTCAAAAAAAAAAAAATACACAATATCCTACACTAGACAGTCTGACAAGAAGAAAAGGGCCATATATATGTAGTTAGATCCAATATGAGGCCAGTCTTATCTTGATCCTTTTATAATCACTGCACTGCGTCTTTATGTACAAATCTTTGAAGAGGCTTGTAAAAGATGTCAAATAACGGCAAAACCATGTTTTTTTCATAAATTACAAAGCAAATAATTAAGATATTATTTAGTTGTCATAATGTAGGAATCTTCATCCCAATTTTGTGCTACCAATGTCTGTCCTGGACCCTAGATGCAAGAACAATAAGAAAAATAACCTCTACAGAGATGGAATGTGTTAGACGAATGACATGAAACAGTTTGAGAGATAATATTAGACATGGCTCTTTACTTTTGTACGTCTATAAGCATGTTTGACAGGTCTCTTTACTTTTGTACGTCTATAAGCATGTTTGACAGATCTCTTTACTTTTGAACTTCTATAAGCATGTTTGACAGATCTCTTTACTTTTGAACTTCTATAAGCATGTTTGACAGGTCTCTTTACTTTTGTACTTCTATAAGCATGTTTCACAGAGCTCTTTACTTTTGTACTTCTATAAGCATGTTTGATAGAGCTCTTTACTTTTGTACTTCTATAAGCATGTTTGATAGAGCTCTTTACTTTTGTACTTCTATAATCATGTTTGATAGAGCTCTTTACTTTTGTACTTCTATAAGCATGTTTGACAGATCTCTTTACTTTTGTACTTCTATAATCATGTTTGACAGAGCTCTTTACTTTTGTACTTCTATAAGCATGTTTGACAGCTCTCTTTACTTATGTACTTCTATAAGCATGTTTGACAGATCTCTTTACTTTTGAACTTCTATAAGCATGTTTGACAGATCTCTTTACTTTTGAACTTCTATAAGCATGTTTGACAGATCTCTTTACTTTTGAACTTCTATAAGCATGTTTGACAGATCTCTTTACTTTTGAACTTCTATAAGCATGTTTGACAGATCTCTTTACTTTTGAACTTCTATAAGCATGTTTGACAGATCTCTTTACTTTTGAACTTCTATAAGCATGTTTGACAGATCTCTTTACTTTTGTACTTCTATAAGCATGTTTGACAGATCTCTTTACTTTTGAACTTCTATAAGCATGTTTGACAGATCTCTTTACTTTTGAACTTCTATAAGCATGTTTGACAGAGCTCTTTACTTTTGTACTTCTATAAGCATGTTTGATAGAGCTCTTTACTTTTGTACTTCTATAATCATGTTTGATAGAGCTCTTTACTTTTGTACTTCTATAAGCATGTTTGACAGATCTCTTTACTTTTGAACTTCTATAAGCATGTTTGACAGGTCTCTTTACTTTTGTACTTCTATAAGGATGTTTAACAGAGCTTGACAAGAGCGCGATGACAAATGTTTGTACTTATTTTAAAATGTATCTCTCATCGTTGGTGAAGTAACAACTATTGACAACACATATTGATATCATCCTTCATGTCACAGTTCTTTCTCTCCTGTCACGTAATTAGGAAAGATATTTTCTTCTTCGCAATATAGAGATAAATCATAATCACCGCTTGACTTCCGGTCAATATGGCGGATAGGCGTCAAGGAACCGTTGAGGCACTGTCTGAAAAGTGTTCCTTTTTGCAGTTTCCTCATATTCCAAGTCCGCATGATGCCGGAGCTACTGAGTTTAGTGTTCTGTGTACACCGTGAGCTGTGTGTTTCATCCAGATCGTGTTTATATATATCGACTGCTTACAATGAATGATGATGTCGTTTGATGATGGACAGTTCAGCTGCGTTCACTGTCGGTGCTGCTACGCCTTATGTATTTTAACGTGTGCTGTGTTTGCTACGATGGAGACTGCAGCTGCCTTTCTTTGTTTGGATATTCGATGAGATGTTGATTTGGATGATTCCACTGGCTCGGGCGGTTGAGCAATTATAAAAAAAATAGAAACCAATTTAAAAAAAAAAAAAACAATAATTAGAATTAGAATGAGAGACAAAAATAAAAATATTAAATTTTTTAAAAAATATAAATAATTACACAAATAATCATTTGAAATAGAATGAGAAATAAACAAAAACTGTTAGCATTTTTCTACACAAGAACAAAACAATTGTGCTTCGTTTCCGTATACAATTCAAGTTTTTATTTTACTGGAATTCCTTTTGCTGCGGCTCACTTCCTACCTCTGCCTCTGCTCGTCACATCAGCTCTTCTAATTAAACATCTTGTTCCAATGGTGATTACCTGCCCCTTCCGATTTGTCATGAATGACAAACATTCGACCCTGTCCGGGAATGAATAATATTTGTCTTCGCACGTTTTTTTTGTTATAGGCAAGAGCCCAACGGCTTCATTTGAACTAGACTTTGCTGATGACATAGCTCTCCTATCACACAATCATCAACAGATGCAGGTTAAAATTAGCATACTTGATGAAAGATCACAACAGCTAGGACTGAAAATTAATAGAGATAAGACCAACATTATGATAATTAATGCAGTTGGCAATAACTAAATAAAACTAGGAGAAATACCTCTATTAGATGTACAATCTTACATATATCTGGGCAGTAATATAGATACTCTCTCTCTCTCTCTCTGAGATCAAGACTCAATCAGAGAAGGATTCCAGATTCTCTCATGAAGGCAGCTGTCTGTTAAAGCGAATCGACTGCCCCATGTAGTTTCTCATCCAGGGAGGTGGGCGTGGACCACATTGGTCTTCTCAGGTCTGTGTACGGGGGGCAATCCTGTAGAACACGATTTCTCTCTCTCTCTGCGATCAGGACTCAATCAGAGTAGGATTCCAGACTCTCACGTGAAGTCAGCTGTCAGGTTTAGTGTGTTGATGAACATGTTTTGTTGCCATATTGTCCAGTGTACAGTGGCATAGGCTGGTAGTTCCTATTTTGAATTTGGTGAACATGTGATTTCTCATTCTGTTGTGGCCAGTGCGTAGGCGAAGTATGATGACTTGATCCCTTCTTGATAGTTGGTGGTATCCGTCACTCTCGTTATGCTTTGGATGTTCTCGTTTCCATTTTTCATGGAACTGACCCTTCAGGATGGATTTGACTTCATCATAACTGAGCGGATGGTTCTCTTGTGGTAATCTCCCTCCCTCTTTAGCTAATTTATCTGCGCGTTCGTTCCCGTGTATATTACAATGTGATGGTATCCACTGAATGAATACTCCCTGGAAAATATATCGATATACAAATATAGATACAGAGGGAGGAACAGAAAATAATACCAAAATAAGGATATCAAAAGCAAGATGAGCTTTTGTTGCATTGCGAAACATATGGAAGTCCAAAAAAATTAGGTTAAATACAAAAAGAAAAATGTTTAACTCCAATGTTAAGTCAGTCCTATTATATGGCTGTGAAACAGGGAGAACAACAAAATTGACAACCATGAAGATACAGACTTTCATTAATGTATGCTGACGCAGAATAAAAGGATGGAAATGGCAGGACAAAATCACTAACATAGAATTATGGAAATGTACCAGCCAAATACCAGTGGGTAAAGAGATACAGAGAAGACGATGGCGCTGGATAGTATACACACTACGGAAGCCAACTGAGAGTATTACACAACAGGCACTTTTTTGGAATCCCCAGGGGAAAAGACAAAGAAGAAGACCAAGGAATTCTTGGAGAAGACAGACAGAAGCAGAGATGAAGATGATGGGGAGACATGGAATGATCTTAAAAGAATGACAAGAAACAGAACGACTTGGAAAAGTGTTTGTTGAAGACCTATGCTCCACAGGGAGCTGAAAGGTAGAAGTAGAAGAAGAAGAAGAAGAAGAAGAAGAAGAAGAAGAAGAAGAAGAAGAAGAAACCCAAAGACTTCATTGTAGAAATAGTGACATAAAAATGTGTGTGTGACCAATTGTGACTTAGTGAGGGGTGACTTTGACGGGGGATTAGTCTGCGAGGAAAAATTAACAAGAAAAGAAAAGGTTACATTTTTTAAAAATCTGGTAAAGGGACGTAATACCAGCTCTGCTCCCTGCGCTGACAACCCACATAAAAACCTTACTCAGGGCGCTGTCAGTCCATATAAATACCTTACTTAGGATACTGTCAATCTATATATTTACCTTGCCTTTGAAGCTGACAATCCACGTAATTATCCTGCCTATGGAGATGCCAACCTACATAATTACCTTGCCCAGGGCGCTGCCAACACATAATTACCTTGCCAAGGGCGCTGCCAACCCACATAATTACCATGCCTAGGGCGCTGCCAATCCACACAATTACCTTGCCTAAGACGCTGACAAAACACATAATTAACTCAAGTAGGGCGCTGCCAATTCATATAATTGGCTTGTCTAGGGTGCTGCCCACATAATTAGTTTGATCAGGGAGCTGACAATCACATAATTACCTTGCCTAGAGTGTTGTCAAGGCACAAAATTACCTTGCATAGCGCGCTGACATCCCACATAATTACCTTGCCAAGGGCGCCGACAACCCATATAATTATCCTGCCCAGGGCGCTGTCAACTTACATAATTACCTTGCCCATGATACCGACAATCCACATAACTATCTTGCCTAGGGCGGTGATAACTACATAAATTACCCTGCCACGGGCGCTGTCAACGACATTCCTGGTTATGTCTGCTGAGTTCATTTCAAACTGTTTTGTTCAGACTCATATTTTCCATGTAACTGCCTCCACCATATTTTCCTGGCTTGTTTCAGAGTTGTCTTTATTTCTTTGAGACTCTGTAGTTGGTTTGGCTGTTGAAGACTTCTGCTTTTGAGAGTTTATCTGCTTTCTCAATTCCACGATGCCACAGTGTTATGGTTATTGAGGGTCCCAGCACACGCCAAAACCGCACAGAAAGTGAACACAGTCATCTGTTTTTCATCATAACATATCATCATTCATCGTAAACAATCGGAATATCGAAACACGAGTAGTATACAATGTTCAATTTGTCACATTTGGCCCGTAAATTAACAAAGATATATAGTAGGCGCATTTAGCGCCCAATGTACTCGAGGCGCAGGGGAAGTCTCGTGTCGGGGTGTTGACCTCTCGTATCAGTGACACCAGAAGTGACCTGTTTATGTCTGGTGTGTGCTGACTTTGGAGTTTTGATGTACTTGTGCTGATCTCATTTTTTAATGTAAATATGTTGTCCGCTAACGTCGTGTGTTATTTAGTTTTTTTTAAATGGAGGAAAGCATCATCTGGTGTTCCTTTCCTCGGTATTATCTCTCCTCATTAGGACTTGACCTTTCTCCTTCCTCAGTGTAATTGATACTCTCTCTCCTCATTAGGATCGTTCTTTAACGTTTCATAACTGTCCTTCTTCTGTATTAGTGATACTAAGCATCTCTCTTTCGCTATCTCTCTCCCCCCTATTCCCTCCTAGACTTCCCTCTAATGCAACACTTACTCATTTTCTCCATTTACGCCTATTATCTCTCCTTCCCTCCCCTAGACCCCTCTCTCTCTCTCTCACACACTCTTCTCACTCTCTCACATTCTTCTCTCTCTCTCTCTCTCTCTTATTCCCTCCAAGACTTTCCTCCATTGTAACACTTACTCATTCTCACCTTTTAAGCCTATAATCTCCCCATCCTTCTCCTAGACTTCTCTCTCTCTCTCTCTACACTACCATTCCAACCTCTCTCCTCTCTTTCCCTCTTCTAGCGTTCCACCCTCCCTCGTATTTGTTGCTTCTCTCCATTGCAAGACGTATTCATTCACTCTATTTATGCCTATCAGCTCGCCTTTCTTCTCCTAGACTTCTCTCTCCTCTTTCGCTCTCTCCCTCCTATCCCCTCATAGACTTCTCGCCTACCATTCCACACTCCCTTCTTTCTCTTTCCCACTACTACTCTCTCTCTCTCTTCTCTCTCTCTCTCTCTCTCTCTCCTATTCCCCCCTAGACTGCCCTCCATTGTAACACTTACTCATTCTCTCCATTTACGCCTATCATATCTCCTTCCCTCTCCTAGACTTCTTTCTCTCTCTTTCTTCTATTACCTCCTAGACTTTCCTCCATTGTAACCATTGTTTTACCCCCTCTCCATTTTTGAGGGATACATCTATGAAATTATATTTTTAAAAAAAATTTAACCTCTAGGCTTACCTCAAACAATCATATTAGACATCCTCGTAGAAAAATTTTGAATTAAAAAATCACTTTTATGAATTTTATATCCTGACCGTTGTTTTAGGGATACGACAATGAAATAATTAAAATAATTAAATTTACACTCTATACCTATCTCAAACTTCATGTTTTAGACATACTCGTAGCAAGATTTTGAATTTTAAAAAATCCCTTTTATGAATTTTACCCCTGACCATTTTTTAGGGATACGCCTATGAAACTGTTAAAAAAAATAAAATTTAACTTCTAAGCTTACCTCAAACGTTATTTTAGGCATCCCCGTAACAAAAATTTACTTTAAAATCACTTTTATGAAATTTACCCCCTGACCATTTTTGAGGTGTGCGCCTATGAAACTTAAAAAATACAATTTAACCTCTAGGCTTACCTAAAACTTTATTTTTGACACGCCCATATATCAAATTCCCATAAAAGAAACAACGTTGTATCTAACTAGTATGAGTATGGGAGTAGATATTTAGGGTTTTGAGATCGACTTTTTGTTTATGAACCTAAATTTTTGTGTTTTGGGGGTAACATTTTTGCAATCTGGCCTAACTTTGTTAAGTGTTACAATGGAGAAAAGTCTTGTAGGGAATAAGAGAGAGAGAGATAGAGATAGAGAGAGAGAGAGAGAGAGAGAGAGAGAATGTGTGTGAGAGAGAGAGAGATTTAGGGGAGGGAAGGAGAGATATTAGGCGTAAATGGAGAGAATGAGTAAGTGTTGCAATGGAGGGAAGTCTAGGAGGGAATAGGAGAGAGAGAGAACGAAAGATGCTTAGTATCACTAATACAGAAGAAAGACAGTTATGAAACGTTAAAGAACGATCCTAATGAGGAGAGAGAGAGTATAAATTACACTGAGGAAGGAGAAAGGTCCAGTCCTAATGAGGAGAGATAATACCGAGGAAAGGAACACCGGATGATGCTTTCCTCCATTTAAAAAGAACTAAATAACACACGACGTTAGCGGACAACATATTTACATAAAAAATGAGGTCAGCACAAGTACATCAAAACTCCAAAGTCAGCACACACCAGACATAAACAGGTCACTTCTGGTGTCACTGATACGAGAGGTCAACACCCCGACACGAGAGGTCATGGTTAACTTCCCCTGCGCCTCGAGTACATTAGGCGCTTAATGCGCCTACTAAATATCTTTGTTAATTTACGGGCCAAATACGCCACAAATGAAACATTGTATACTACTAACACGATCAAAACAGATGAAACACACAGCTCACAGTCTGCACAGAGCACTTATCTCAGTAGCTCCTGCAATAAGCCGGACTTGGAATATGAGGAAACTGCAACAAGCCACAATGTGCTGGTATCCACTGCAGGACTAGTTCTGTCTTTTATGAAGGCGAGCATATTTTGTTCTTTCTTTCTTGAATGAGTCTGCCTTGTTTTGGGCTTGACATTGCTTATATGACTGACTTTGCTTCGGTTAAGAATGACCATTTTTGGACTTGGGACCTATTGTGTGTTGAGAGTTTGTATGGATGTGTGGACTTGGGACCTCTTGTGTGTTGAGAGTTTGTATGGATGTGTGGACTTGGAACCTCTTGTGTGTTGAGAGTTTGTATGGATGTGTGGACTTGTGACCTATTGTGTGTTGAGAGTTTGTGTGGATGTGTGGACTTGTGGCCTACTGTGTGTGTAGAGAGTTTGTATGGATGTGTGGACTTGGGACCTCTTGTGTGTTGAGAGTTTGTATGGGTGTGTGGACTTGGAACCTCTTGTGTGTTGAGAGTTTGTATGGATGTGTGGACTTGGGACCTCTTGTGTGTTGAGAGTTTGTATGGATGTGTGGACTTGGGACCTCTTGTGTGTTGAGAGTTTGTATGGATGTGTGGACTTGGGACCTCTTGTGTGTTGAGAGTTTGTATGGATGTGTGGACTTGGAACCTCTTGTGTGTTGAGAGTTTGTATGGATGTGTGGACTTGGAACCTCTTGTGTGTTGAGAGTTTGTATGGATGTGTGGACTTGGGACCTCTTGTGTGTTGAGAGTTTGTATGGATGTGTGGACTTGGGACCTCTTGTGTGTTGAGAGTTTGTATGGATGTGTGGACTTGGGACCTCTTGTGTGTTGAGAGTTTGTATAGATGTGTGGACTTGGGACCTCTTGTGTGTTGAGAGTTTGTATGGATGTGTGGACTTGGGACCTCTTGTGTGTTGAGAGTTTGTATGGATGTGTGGACTTGGGACCTCTTGTGTGTTGAGAGTTTGTATGGATGTGTGGACTTGGAACCTCTTGTGTGTTGAGAGTTTGTATGGATGTGTGGACTTGGAACCTCTTGTGTGTTGAGAGTTTATATGGATGTGTGGACTTGGGACCTCTTGTGTGTTGAGAGTTTGTATGGATGTGTGGACTTGGGACCTCTTGTGTGTTGAGAGTTTGTATGGATGTGTGGACTTGGGACCTCTTGTGTGTTGAGAGTTTGTATGGATGTGTGGACTTGGAACCTCTTGTGTGTTGAGAGTTTGTATGGATGTGTGGACTTGTGACCTATTGTGTGATGAGAGTTTGTGTGGATGTGTGGTCTTGTGACCTACTGTGTGTGTAGAGAGTTTGTATGGATGTGTGGACTTGGGACCTCTTGTGTGTTGAGAGTTTGTATGGGTGTGTGGACTTGGAACCTCTTGTGTGTTGAGAGTTTGTATGGATGTGTGGACTTGGGACCTCTTGTGTGTTGAGAGTTTGTATGGATGTGTGGACTTGGGACCTCTTGTGTGTTGAGAGTTTGTATGGATGTGTGGACTTGGGACCTCTTGTGTGTTGAGAGTTTGTATGGATGTGTGGACTTGGAACCTCTCGTGTGTTGAGAGTTTGTATGGATGTGTGGACTTGGAACCTCTTGTGTGTTGAGAGTTTGTATGGATGTGTGGACTTGGGACCTCTTGTGTGTTGAGAGTTTGTATGGATGTGTGGACTTGGGACCTCTTGTGTGTTGAGAGTTTGTATGGATGTGTGGACTTGGAACCTCTTGTGTGTTGAGAGTTTGTATGGATGTGTGGACTTGGGACCTCTTGTGTGTTGAGAGTTTGTATGGATGTGTGGACTTGGGACCTCTTGTGTGTTGAGAGTTTGTATGGATGTGTGGACTTGGGACCTCTTGTGTGTTGAGAGTTTGTATAGATGTGTGGACTTGGGACCTCTTGTGTGTTGAGAGTTTGTATGGATGTGTGGACTTGGGACCTCTTGTGTGTTGAGAGTTTGTATGGATGTGTGGACTTGGGACCTCTTGTGTGTTGAGAGTTTGTATGGATGTGTGGACTTGGAACCTCTTGTGTGTTGAGAGTTTGTATGGATGTGTGGACTTGGAACCTCTTGTGTGTTGAGAGTTTGTATGGATGTGTGGACTTGGGACCTCTTGTGTGTTGAGAGTTTGTATGGATGTGTGGACTTGGGACCTCTTGTGTGTTGAGAGTTTGTATGGATGTGTGGACTTGGGACCTCTTGTGTGTTGAGAGTTTGTATGGATGTGTGGACTTGGAACCTCTTGTGTGTTGAGAGTTTGTATGGATGTGTGGACTTGTGACCTATTGTGTGATGAGAGTTTGTGTGGATGTGTGGTCTTGTGACCTACTGTGTGTGTAGAGAGTTTGTGTGGATGTGTGGACTTGGGACCTCTTGTGTGTTGAGAGTTTGTATGGGTGTGTGGACTTGGAACCTCTTGTGTGTTGAGAGTTTGTATGTATGTGTGGACTTGGGACCTCTTGTGTGTTGAGAGTTTGTATGGATGTGTGGACTTGGGACCTCTTGTGTGTTGAGAGTTTGTATGGATGTGTGGACTTGGGACCTCTTGTGTGTTGAGAGTTTGTATGGATGTGTGGACTTGGAACCTCTCGTGTGTTGAGAGTTTGTATGGATGTGTGGACTTGGAACCTCTTGTGTGTTGAGAGTTTGTATGGATGTGTGGACTTGGGACCTCTTGTGTGTTGAGAGTTTGTATGGATGTGTGGACTTGGGACCTCTTGTGTGTTGAGAGTTTGTATGGATGTGTGGACTTGGGACCTCTTGTGTGTTGAGAGTTTGTATGGATGTGTGGACTTGGGACCTCTTGTGTGTTGAGAGTTTGTATGGATGTGTGGACTTGGGACCTCTTGTGTGTTGAGAGTTTGTATGGATGTGTGGACTTGGGACCTCTTGTGTGTTGAGAGTTTGTATGGATGTGTGGACTTGGAACCTCTTGTGTGTTGAGAGTTGTATGGATGTGTGGACTTGGGACCTCTTGTGTGTTGAGAGTTTGTATGGATATCTGGACTTGGGACCTCTTGTGTGATGAGAGTTTGTATGGATGTGTGGACTTGTGACCTCTTGTGTGTTGAGAGTTTGTATGGATGTGTGGACTTGGAACCTCTTGTGTGATGAGAGTCTGTATGGGTGTGTGGATATCCGACCCATTGTTTGATGACAGTTTGTATGGCTGTGTGGATATGGGATCTCTTGTGTGTTGAGAGTTTGTATGGCAGTGTGAACTTGTGATTTCTGAACAGAAATGATAAATAACTCTCGATATCGAAAGGTGTGTAGAGACATGATCACCTACGGCAGCAGACATTGTATTTGATAATTATGAATTAATAATTTTCCTGTAATATAGAACTTTACCCTCTCAATTTGTCTTCTCTTTTCATTTCATTTTCTAATTCAGATCTGTTGCTGTTGGTTACCCTAAAACATGTCGTTTAGTTTATCTTCATTTCTTTGTCCGTTTCTGTGTTTGTGTGTTCTGATGAAGGCACATGTAGACCGATGCATCATGATTTTGCTGTCTTCATTTTTTGTTTAAAGCTGTCACCATACTTTGTAGGGGTGTACGTTAAACCCTACCACTTGCACCATACTACCAGCTTTACCGCAACACTGTAATTATTTGCCTGTACCATACTACCAGCTTTACCGCAACACTGTAACTATTTGCCTGTACCCTACTACCAGCTTTACCGCAACACTGTAATTATTTGCCTGTACCATACTACCAGCTTTACCATAGCACTACAATTATTTGCCTGTACCATACTACCAGCTTTACCCTAGCACTACAATTATTTGCCTGTACCATACTACCAGCTTTACCGCAACACTACAATCATTTGCCTGTACCGTACTACCAGCTTTACCGCAACACTGCAATTATTTGCCTGTACCGTACTACCAGCTTTAACGCAACACTGCAATTATTTGCCTGTACCGTACTACCAGCTTTAACGCAACACTGCAATTATTTGTCTGTACCGTACTACCAGCTTTACCGCAACACTGCAATTATTTGTCTGTACCGTACTACCAGCTTTACCGCAACACTGCAATTATTTGCCTGTACCGTACTACCAGCTTTAACGCAACACTGCAATTATTTGTCTGTACCGTACTACCAGCTTTACCGCAACACTGCAATTATTTGCCTGTACCATACTACCAGCTTTACCGCAGCACTGTAATTATTTGCCTGTACCGTACTACCAGCTTTAACGCAACACTGCAATTATTTGCCTGTACCGTACTACCAGCTTTAACGCAACACTACAATTATTTGCCTGTACCGTACTACCAGCTTTACCGCAACACTGTAATTATTTGCCTGTACCATACTACCAGCTTTACCCTAGCACTACAATTATTTGCCTGTACCATACTACCAGCTTTACCCTAGCACTACAATTATTTGCCTATCCCCTGCTATTCTTTCCACTCAAGGAGCAAGCCATACAATCAGTAAATGGACAGTACGGGAGCCAGTGAATTATGGGTCTAGAGATTGATGCCAACGTATATGCCAGTTTTCTCTGTATTCCCTTCAGTAGTGGGTCTCTTAACTGTTTCCATTTTTCTCTCTTTCTCATCTCTTACAGTCTCTAAGTCTATTTCACTCTCGCTTGTCACATATCGATCTCTCTAACTCTCTTATTCTTTCAAT
>JAVIAB010000025.1:8952200-9051094 GCA_032433765.1 Megaustenia siamemsis
CTACCTGCTAGATTGTATGTCTACCTGCTAGAATGTCTACCTGCTAGATTGTATGTCTACCTGCTGGATTGTCTGTCTGCCTGCTGGATTGTATGTCTACCTGCTAGATTGTCTGTCTGCCTGCTGGATTGTATGTCTACCTGCTAGATTGTATGTCTACCTGCTGGATTGTATGTCTGCCTGCTAGATTGTATGTCTGCCTGCTAGATTGTATGTCTGCCTGCTAGATTGTATGTCTACCTGCTGGATTGTATGTCTGCCTGCTAGATTGTATGTCTGCCTGCTAGATTGTATGTCTACCTGCTGGATTGTATGTCTGCCTGCTAGATTGTATGTCTGCCTGCTAGATTGTCTGTCTACCTGCTAGATTGTCTGTCTACCTGCTAGATTGTATGTCTACCTGCTAGAATGTCTGCCTGCTAGATTGTCTGTCTACCTGCTAGATTGTATGTCTACCTGCTAGATTGTATGTCTACCTGCTAGATTGTATGTCTACCTGCTAGATTGTATGTCTACCTGCTAGAATGTCTACCTGCTAGATTGTATGTCTACCTGCTAGAATGTCTACCTGCTAGATTGTATGTCTACCTGCTAGAATGTCTGCCTGCTAGATTGTATGTCTACCTGCTAGATTGTATGTCTACCTGCTAGAATGTCTGCCTGCTAGATTGTATGTCTACCTGCTAGATTGTCTGTCTACCTGCTAGATTGTATGTCTACCTGCTAGATTGTATGTCTACCTGCTAGATTGTATGTCTACCTGCTAGATTGTATGTCTACCTGCTAGATTGTATGTCTACCTGCTAGATTGTATGTCTACCTGCTAGATTGTATGTCTACCTGCTAGATTGTATGTCTACCTGCTAGATTGTATGTCTACCTGCTAGATTGTATGTCTACCTGCTAGAATGTCTGCCTGCTAGATTGTATGTCTACCTGCTAGATTGTATGTCTACCTGCTAGAATGTCTACCTGCTAGATTGTATGTCTACCTGCTAGATTGTATGTCTACCTGCTAGATTGTATGTCTACCTGCTAGAATGTCTACCTGCTAGATTGTATGTCTACCTGCTAGAATGTCTACCTGCTAGATTGTATGTCTACCTGCTAGAATGTCTACCTGCTAGATTGTATGTCTACCTGCTAGATTGTATGTCTACCTGCTAGATTGTATGTCTACCTGCTAGAATGTCTGCCTGCTAGATTGTATGTCTACCTGCTAGAATGTCTGCCTGCTAGATTGTATGTCTACCTGCTAGATTGTATGTCTGCCTGCTAGATTGTATGTCTACCTGCTAGAATGTCTGCCTGCTAGAATGTCTACCTGCTAGAATGTCTACCTGCTAGAATGTCTGCCTGCTAGATTGTCTACCTGCTAGAATGTCTACCTGCTAGAATGTCTACCTGCTAGAATGTCTACCTGCTAGAATGTCTACCTGCTAGAATGTCTACCTGCTAGAATGTCTACCTGCTAGAATGTCTACCTGCTAGAATGTCTACCTGCTAGAATGTCTACCTGCTAGAATGTCTACCTGCTAGAATGTCTACCTGCTAGAATGTCTACCTGCTAGAATGTCTACCTGCTAGATTGTATGTCTACCTGCTAGAATGTCTACCTGCTAGATTGTATGTCTACCTGCTAGATTGTATGTCTACCTGCTAGAATGTCTACCTGCTAGATTGTATGTCTACCTGCTAGAATGTCTACCTGCTAGAATGTCTACCTGCTAGAATGTCTACCTGCTAGAATGTCTACCTGCTAGAATGTCTACCTGCTAGAATGTCTACCTGCTAGATTGTATGTCTACCTGCTAGAATGTCTACCTGCTAGATTGTATGTCTACCTGCTAGATTGTATGTCTACCTGCTAGAATGTATGTCTACCTGCTAGAATGTCTACCTGCTAGAATGTCTACCTGCTAGATTGTATGTCTACCTGCTAGAATGTCTACCTGCTAGATTGTATGTCTACCTGCTAGATTGTATGTCTACCTGCTAGATTGTATGTCTACCTGCTAGAATGTCTGCCTGCTAGATTGTATGTCTACCTGCTAGAATGTCTGCCTGCTAGATTGTATGTCTACCTGCTAGAATGTCTGCCTGCTAGATTGTATGTCTACCTGCTAGAATGTCTGCCTGCTAGATTGTATGTCTACCTGCTAGAATGTCTGCCTGCTAGAATGTCTACCTGCTAGAATGTCTACCTGCTAGAATGTCTGCCTGCTAGATTGTCTACCTGCTAGAATGTCTACCTGCTAGAATGTCTACCTGCTAGAATGTCTACCTGCTAGAATGTCTGCCTGCTAGATTGTCTACCTGCTAGAATGTCTACCTGCTAGAATGTCTACCTGCTAGATTGTATGTCTACCTGCTAGAATGTCTACCTGCTAGAATGTCTACCTGCTAGATTGTATGTCTACCTGCTAGAATGTCTGCCTGCTAGAATGTCTACCTGCTAGAATGTCTACCTGCTAGAATGTCTGCCTGCTAGATTGTCTACCTGCTAGAATGTCTACCTGCTAGAATGTCTGCCTGCTAGATTGTCTACCTGCTAGAATGTCTACCTGCTAGAATGTCTACCTGCTAGAATGTCTACCTGCTAGAATGTCTACCTGCTAGAATGTCTACCTGCTAGAATGTCTGCCTGCTAGATTGTATGTCTACTAATTGTTGCAAGCCTCCCTCTCTCAAGAAGAAAAGAGGGTATTCCTGTATACGACACACACACACACACACACATACACATATATACACACATACACACTCTCACACACATACACACACATACACATACAAATACACACACACGCACTGACACACATAAATGCACACTCACACACAAACACATACACAAACACACATAAAGACACTCACACACACATACACACAAACACACACTCATGCACACAAATACACACTCACCCACACACTCCCACACAAAGTCACACTCATACTCATACAAACGCACACACAAACAAACACACACTACCACACAAACGCGCACACAAACACACTCACACACACTTCCAAACACACTCACACACAAATATACAAACACACACGTCCAAACACACTCACACACAAACCAACACACACACACACTCACGCACAAAAGCACACTCACACACAATCAAACACACTCACACAGTCGATAGTAACTTTACTTGCCCCAGGATAACCTCAACTTCGGCTGCCTTTTGAAGAAATTTTATTTGTAATTTTCACTTTTTCGCTCTTTGGAAGATCGTTATTGTCGCCCCTAACAACACTGAGCGCCCCCGGCAACTGCCTGACTTGTCTGTTCCTTGAACCAATCCTGCACACACACAATCTCACATATCCTCTATCTTCCACTTCTTCCCCCCCCCCCCCCCTCTCTCCCTTAATCAATCATATATTTAAACCCGAAAATAGAAGGAAATGTTAAAAGAACCCCTTAGGTAACACATAATAACACCACTTGCCTGGAAATCTTATCTGATTTCTACAGGATAAATTCAAATCTTCATCAAATCTGGATAAATTCAGCGCAAATTCCTGTTATAGAAAGGGAACAGCAAGACTAATTATCTGATTGGCTGTCAATTCAAAGCGTGACGTTCTCAAAGATGGGGAAATCTATATTTCTAAACGCTTTGCCATCTACCTCATCTCCGTGATTGACTGGATTGTCTTCAGTCAATGGCTGGAGTGATGTACGTTACAGACTGGTTGGGTGGGATGTCTAAAGTAATTGGTTGAAGTCATTTCCAATTGTTAGGTGTAATGTCTTCAATAATTGGTTCGGGTGCTGCTGAGTTGTTTGTAGAATGTCTTCAATAATTAGTTCGGGTGCTGCTCAGTTGTTTGTAGAATGTCTTCAATAATTGGTTCGGTGCTACTTAATTGTTTGTAGAATGTCTTCAATAATTGGTTCGGTGCTACTTAATTGTTTGTAGAATGTCTTCAATAATTAGTTCGGGTGCTGCTCAGTTGTTTGTAGAATGTCTTCAATAATTGGTAGGGGAGCTGCTCAGTTGTTTATAGAATGTCTTCAATAATTGGTTGGGGAACTGCTCAGTTGTTTGTAGAATGTCTTCAATAATTGGTAGGGGAGCTGCTCAGTTGTTTGTAGAATGTCTTCAATAATTGGTTCGGGTGCTGCTGAGTTGTTTGTAGAATGTCTTCAATAATTGGCTGGGGTGCTGCTCAGTTGTTTGTAGAATGTCTTCATTAATTGGTTCGGGTGCTGCTGAGTTGTTTGTAGTATGTCTTCAATAATTGGCTGGGGAGCTGCTCAGTTGTTTGTAGAATGTCTTCAATAATTGGTTGGGGAGCTGCTCAGTTGTTTGTAGAATGTCTTCAATAATTGGTTCGGTGCTACTTAATTGTTTGTAGAATGTCTTCAATAATTGGTTCGGTGCTACTTAATTGTTTGTAGAATGTCTTCAATAATTGGTTCGGTGCTACTTAATTGTTTGTAGAATGTCTTCAATAATTGGTTGGGGAGCTGCTCAGTTGTTTGTAGAATGCCTTCAATAGTTCTAGTGGATAGTTCTATTGTTAGTTCTGTGGTTAGTTCTGTTGTTAGTTCTGTGGTTAGTGCACTTGACCACCGAGAACAACAGTTTGTGTCCAATCCTTATCGACGACTTCCAGTTTCACGCAGGATTAAATGGGTACCGGATTTTTTAGGGAAAGAGAGAGCGCTGACGTAATACCAACCACATTACCCAAAAGCGAACAAAAAAGGTTGTGGGTAGGACTCTGTCAGCTATCTATAGCTTGCTGAGGTTAACCTACTCACATGACGTCACGCTAGTAGTGTTGCGAGCAAGCCTATCTCTAAAAATGGTTGTGAATATAATAATAATTGGCGTCTTGACTGACGGTTGATAGCAAGCAATCATGATAAGTCAGTAGTTTTGTAAAAATATTAGTGTCTTATGTTGGATGTTGCTTTGCTGAACAGATTCTTTCATGACTGAATCTGCCAGTATTGGACAGACAGATCCATCCGTAGAACGAACAAGATGTATTTGTGGTGCTAGGCCTCGACTCCTGTCTCCTGCACCTTTTTTCTCCTGAATTTGATATCAGCATTACCTCGAAAGTTGCTGTGTCATTTTTTTAAATTTTTGTTCTCCATGTGCTACGATATGCAACCAGATTTTCCCAGTTTCTTTCACTGATACAAAATTCCCTCAAGGAAGCCCTGCAAACATCCTTATATCTCAACAATGGTCGCCCTATGGTCTCATTCCGCCCCTAAGTTCGCCATACAATATTTGTTGAGGAATTTTAATGTTTGCCATTCTTCTTACATGACCCAGCCACCTTAGTCTCTGACTCCTAAGTGTTGCCATGATGGATGGGAGTTTGTCTCGTTGTAAGACATTAGAATTGGTTTATTTGTCCTGCCATGATGGATGGGAGTTTGTCTCGTTGTAAGACATTAGAGTTGGTTTATTTGTCCTGCCAAGATGGATGGGAGTTTGGCTCGTTGCATGACATTAGAGTTGGTTACTTTGTCCTGCCATGATGGATGGGAGTTTGGCTCGTTGTAAGACATTAGAGTTGGTTACTTTGTCCTGCCATGATGGATGGGAGTTTGGCTCGTTGTAAGACATTAGAGTTGGTTACTTTGTCCTGTCATGATGGATGGGAGTTTGGCTCGTTGCATGACATTAGAGTTGGTTACTTTGTCCTGCCATGATGGATGGGAGTTTGGCTCGTTGTAAGACATTAGAGTTGGTTACTTTGTCCTGCCATGATGGATGGGAGTTTGGCTCGTTGTAAGACATTAGAGTTGGTTACTTTGTCCTGCCATGATGGATGGGAGTTTGGCTCGTTGTAAGACATTAGAGTTGGTTACTTTGTCCTGTCATGATGGATGGGAGTTTGGCTCGTTGCATGACATTAGAGTTGGTTACTTTGTCCTGCCATGATGGATGGGAGTTTGGCTCGTTGCATGACATTAGAGTTGGTTACTTTGTCCTGCCATAATGGATGGGAGTTTGGCTCGTTGCATGACATTAGAGTTGGTTACTTTGTCCTGCCATAATGGATGGGAGTTTTGCTCATTGTAAGACATTAGGGTTGATTACTTTGTCCTGTCATTTGATGTTTTCTTCTACCCTTTTAGCTCCCAGTGGAGCATAGGTTTTCAACAAACACTTTCCAAATCGTTCTGATTTTTGCCATTCTTTTAAGATCATTCCATGTCTTCCCAATCATCTTCATCTCTGCTTCTATCTGTCTTCTCCAAGAATTCCTTGGTCTTCCTCTTTGTCTTTCCCCTGGGAATTCCAAAAAAGGGCCTGTTGTGTATTACTCTCAGTTGGCTTCTGTAGTGTGTGTCCTATCCAGCGCCATCGTCTTCGCTGTATCTCGTTATCCACTGGTGTTTGACTGGTACATTTCCATAATTCTATGTTAGTGATTTTGTCCTGCCATTTCCATCCTTTTATTGTGCGTAAGCATTCATTAATGAAAGTCTGTATCTTCGTGATTGTCAATTTTGTTGTTCTCCATGTTTCACAACCATATAAAAGGACCGACTTAACATTTGAGTTGGAAATATTTATTTTTGTATTTAACCTAATTTCTTTGGATTTCCATATGTTTCCCAGTCCAATGAAAGCTCCTCTTGCTTTTGATATCCTTATTTTGGTATCATTTTCTGTTCCTCCTTCTTTATCTATATTACTGCCCAGATATATGTAAGATTGTACATCTAATAGAGGCATTTCTCCTAGTTTTATTTGGTTATTGCCAACTGTATTAATTTTCATAATGTTGGTCTTACATCAAGTATGCTTATTTTATCCTGCATCTGTTGATGGCTGTGTGATAGGAGAGCTATGTCATCAGCAAAGTCTAAATCATCAAGTTGTTTGGTCAGTGACCACTTGATCCCATTTCTGTTGTTTTGAGTTATTTTCATAATCCAATCTATGGCCAGTAGAAAGAGAAATGGAGACAGAAGGCATCCCTGCCTTACTCCTGTGCTTATTTCAAATGCTTATGTAAGCTGTCCTTCATGCACCACACTACATTTTGTTCCTTCATACATTGTTTTTATCAGGTTAATAAACTTTATGGGGATTCCGTAATGACTCAGCAACTTCCAAAGCATTCTTCTGTCTAAACTATCAAATGCCTTTTCGTAATCTATGAATCCAATATAAAGTGGGGATTTTAGTTCTAAACTTTGTTCAACTATTATACGTAGAGTAGTTATTTGATCAGCACATGATCTGTTTACCTCCTGATTGTGATGTTCTACTTACACAAAATTACATAATAAAAATAATAGACAACAAATCTTCTCCCATTTCTTGCCATTGATCATCAACTTTTGATCTCAATACTTACATCAACTGCTGAAACTATGAAAAGATGTAAATGTTAACGAGATTCACTAGAAAACTAATAACAGGTGTAAATATTAACGAGATTCACAAGAAAACTATGAAAAGATTAAATATTAACGAGATTCACAAGAAAACTATGAAAAGATTAAATATTAACGAGATTCACAATAGAACTATGAAAAGATTAAATATTAATGAGATTCACAAGAAAACTATGAAAAGATTAAATATTAACGAGATTCACAAGAAAACTATGAAAAGATTAAATATTAACGAGATTCACAAGAAAACTATGAAAAGATTAAATATTAACGAGATTCACAAGAAAACTATGAAAAGATTAAATATTAACGAGATTCACAAGAAAACTATGAAAAGATTAAATATTAACGAGATTCACAAGAAAACTATGAAAAGATTAAATATTAACGAGATTCACAAGAAAACTATGAAAAGATTAAATATTAACGAGATTCACAAGAAAACTATGAAAATATGTAAATGTTAACGAGATTCACTAGAAAACTAATAACAAATGTCAATATTAACGAGATGCACCAGAAAACTATGAATAGTTTTAATTAGTAACAAGATTGCTGAGATAACTATGAACGGATGTAATTATTGTAAAGGTTTACCAGAAAACTATGAATAGTTATAATTATTAACAAACCAGTGAGAAAACTATGAATAGTTCCAATATTTAACTAATTTAACCAGAAAACTTTGAACAGTTGTAATTATTTACGAAATGAACAAGAAAACTATTGTTAATTGTAATTATTTACGAGATAACAAGAAAACAAAAACAAAGCAAACACGTCGACACTGGACACGTTTATTTCATAATAATGCTGAAAATTGTCCAATGAAATCTATACATTGTCAATTAAATCTATATATTCTCTTGAAATCTATGTATTTTCAATGAAGATATTACATGTGCAATAACGTCAATGATGGCCCAATGAAATTATGTATATCGGTGAAATCTAGGTACTTTCACTAAAATATATGTATGTAGTGAATACTATTCATCAGTGAGAACTATACTTGATGAATGAAGACTATACTGTTGGTGAAATCTATCCATGTATTGAAATCTGTTAGATCAATTACATCTATGCTATGTTCGAAAATCTAGTTGTCTTGTGACATACGTTCAGTGAAATGTATGTGTTAATAGTGAAATCAAAGATCCTCTTCGAAATCTATGTATTTACTCCGAAATCTATGTATAAACATTAACATATATGCTTACATTGAAGTCTATACATGTCCAGTGAAATCTATTCCTACCCAGTGAAATATATACCTACCCAGTGAAATCTATTCCTACCCAGTGAAATATATACCTACCCAGTGAAATCTATTCCTACCCAGTGAAATATATACCTACCCAGTGAAATCTATTCCTACCCAGTGAAATATATACCTACCCAGTGAAATCTATACCTACCCAGTGAAATATATACCTACCCAGTGAAATCTATTCCTACCCAGTGAAATCTATACACATTCAGTGAAATCTATACCTACCCAGTGAAATCTATACACATTCAGTGAAATCTATACCTACCCAGTGAAATCTATACACATTCAGTGAAATCTATACCTACCCAGTGAAATCTATACCTACCCAGTGAAATATATACCTACCCAGTGAAATCTATACCTACCCAGTGAAATATATACCTACCCAGTGAAATCTATTCCTACCCAGTGAAATCTATACACATTCAGTGAAATCTATACCTAACAAATGAAATGTATACATTTTCTAAGTCATTAGATGTTAATGAAATATATACATGCGATATGGAATATACACGTACTTACTGAAATATTCGTTTTAAACGATACACGTACTTACTGAAATATTCGTTTTAAACGATACACGTACTTATTGAAATATTCAGTTGCGAAGTGAAATTTCTACTTACCAATAGAATTCTATGCATGTTCAGTGAATTTTGTAAGCGCCCAGTGAAATCTGCACATACTCAGTGAATTCTTTACCTGTCTATCAATCGTTTTATATGCCTTGAAAAATCTATACGTGGCTAGTAAAATATATACGTACTCTGTGGAATTCATACTTATTCTGTAAGAAAACTATACATTTTCATTTATTTTTATTGAAGGACTTTCCTGGTAAATTTGTAAATGGGGCTTGTTATGTTATGTTAAGTTAGAGTCATCGTCACATCATTCCGGATACACCCATAGGTGCTCACTTCTTCTCCTCAAAATGGCCATCAGTTCACATAGACTAGTTGCGCCAGTTTGGTGTTGGTTGACAAATCCTCTCATTCGTCCAGAATATCGCCCTGTTCTGGTAACACCGGTCTTCACTCCCAGTTCACACAGTCTAGATAGTCATGTATTTGTACTTCTGTCAAAGTCCTTTGTTCTACCCATCTCTCATAGATTGTTAATGATATCTCTCTTCACTCCCAGTTCACACAGTCTAGATAGCCATGTATTTGTACTTCTGTCAAAGTCCTTTGTTCTACCCATCTCTCGTAGATTGTTAATGATATCTCTTTTCACTCCCAGTTCACACAGTCTAGACAGCCATGTATTTGTACTTCTGTCAAAGTCCTTTGTTCTACCCATCTCTCATAGATTGTTAATGATGTCTCTCTTCACTCCCAGTTCACACAGTCTAGATAGCCATGTATTTGTACTTCTGTCAAAGTCCTTTGCTCTACCCATCTCTCGTAGATTGTTAAAGATATCTCTCTTGCAAGTAAATCCAAATAGTTTTTATGACATCTATACACTTCCAATCAAATCTATACATTTTAAATGAAATTTATATACATGCAATCAAATCTTTACATTTTCAACCAAATTATATATAGTCAATAAAATCTATACACTTTCAACGAAATATATATACATTTTCAATTAAATCTATACACTTTTAATGAAATCTATACAATTTCAATCAAATTTATGCATTTCAGTGACATCGATACATTTGCAATTAAATCTATACATTCGCAATGCAATCTAAAACTATATTGTTAATATTACCATGTACAATGCAATCAGTCTATATGAAAGATACAATTTATACGAATAATGCAACTTATACGTGTTTAGTGTAAACTATATGATGATACCAGTGAGATCTATCTGCGAGTTACGACTCTATGGCTAAAAGGCGCAGATGTCGCTGTTTGCTGTAAATTAGCGACACAACAGATCATCGTCCACTTAACGTTGGAGAAGAAACTATCGCTGGCATACTTTGGTACTAGTACTTCTTCTTAGTGTTCAGGCGTTAAGAAGGCGTTGGTGCGTTCTGTCGCAAGTTTACGGAAAAAAACAACAATATCTGCGCCTTTCGGCCTGACACATCCGACCTCGTCATGGGTAGATTTTATTAACAAGTTTTTTTTTTCTTCCGAGTAAGTGGTAATTTTCGGCCAACACTTTCCGATTTTATCTGCCAGGGGTTTTTAACGTGCGGGAATGCACACGGGTTTCCTGTTTTTGCCGTTTTATTCAGGAAAAAGCCTGACATCGAATCTCACATACCAGAAACCAGGTGGGGTAAGTGCCACGAGGAAACCACGAATTTAACGTGAAATATTCCCAACGTCTGAGGCGGGTTTCGAAAGCGGGACCTCTCTGACCAGAGATCAATGCCTTACCTGTAGACCAAGTCCCCCCGGAGCGCAGGTACATTCTATTCTTGTCTCTTTCTCTTTCTGGCGTTTCCCCAGCGATTACTGAAGGAATTAATTAATCTCTTCCCTTCTGAAAAGGGCGTTAAGTGAGCGTAGGTACGATGTGTTGAAGTTTACAACAGGACTGTAATATTTGCGTGCTTTTCGTGGCAAGACGCTGTGCCACTGAGTACGGGTTCGATCCTGCTTTGGTCCATATTTTTTTCTGTTGTTGATTATTTGTCAATTTTTCCGAGTGCTGTAAACATACCTCTTCCTATGAATTGATTCGCTGTAATATTTGCACCTTTCGGCCATGCACATTTGACTTTAATTCTGCATTCTTTAATACCTAGTTACCTTCCCTCTTCGATGAATACTCATTGGGCCTGATTAGACTGCATTAGAAGCAACTATGTTTTTAGGGGCACTGCGAAGAGGTGGAGCAGGGTCTGGATGGTTCTGGTTCTCCAATCTTGGCGCAAGCCATCAGCTATGAGTCGCTACCAGCTTCCAGCTCTGCTGTTGTCATTGTTTTATAATCGTGTCTTATTCAACCACCAACTAGTGCATAGGTCATCAACAAAATCTAGACAAACTTGTTCTGTATCTCAAATCTTCTTCCCACGTAATTTATCTTTTCTTACTTGTCTCAGTGTTTTCTCTCACGTTTCTTTATATTTTTGTTGTTGTTATTATTATTTTATTTGTTCTCTGCGTTTGCCAGTTTTCACATCTGGCGAAGTCCCTAGAGACTCGGCGCTGAATTTTGCGTGTTAATCCTTTAATATATATATAGAACAACAACAACTTAAATGGTCTGGTCAGAATGAATCCCCACCAATCACCATCAAGGGCGGTCTTCTCGAGAATGCATGGAAAAATACCAAGAGGAAGACCCAGAAGAAGATGGATAGATGCAGTGACAGAGACATGTAACAACAAAGGAAAATCACTAATTCAGACAGTTCGAGCAGCTCAAGAACGACAAATGATATAACTACGACACCTTTTAGGTATCAGTGAGAAAGAGAAAAGAAGAAAAGAAAAATCCTTTATTTCCTGGCAGCCGTGTGCACAAGGGGGCCCTCGCGGTACAGGCAGATAACTCAGACTTTGAAGATACTCATATTTGTTTCCGCCCATGAGTAATTGACACGTCTCAAGGCGGTCCTCGCTACTGACACCAGGAGTGGTTGCCACAATGATACGGTTGAAGAGCGCTGATCTAATCTATACTGTATCATCCTTAAACAAATGCTAATAGATGTTTGCAGGTTGATTATATTTCGGGTTGATATTGTCCATGTTTCTGATCTATACAAAAGAAATGGTTATGTATTTGTATTAACAGACTAAGGTTGTTGAGAAAGGTCTTTTGGCTTTTGAGATGTTTAAAAAGAAATAGAGAATTGTGTTATGGATTTTTGTCTTCATTTAGAGAGGGTCTCTTTGTTCAGTCTCAGGATGCCTTCTAGGTTATATAGGAGGGCATACAGCTTTTGTTTGTGGATAGAGTGAGCTATTGCCTCCGTGGAGGTTATTCTTTGTGGGCAGATTGAGCTGCTGCCCCGTGGAGGTTATTTTTAGTGGGCAGATTGAGCTGTTGCCCCCTTAGAGGTTGTTTATTATGGGCAGATTGAGCTGCTGCCCCGCGAAGGTTGTTTATTATGGGCAGATTGAGCTGCTGCCCCCGTGGAGGATATTTTTGTGGCCAAAATTGAGCTGCTGCCCCCGTAGAGGTTATTTATTATGGGTAGATTGAGCTGCTGCTCCCGTTGATGTTGTTTATTATGGGCAGATTGAGCTGCTGCCCCGTGGAGGTTGTTTATTATGGGTAGATTGAGCTGCTGCCCCCGTAGATGTTGTTTATTATGAGCAGATTGAGCTGCTGCCCCCGTAGATGTTGTTTATTATGGGCAGATTGAGCTGCTGCCCCCGTAGATGTTGTTTATTATGAGCAGATTGAGCTGCTGCCCCCGAGGAGGATATTTTTTATGGGCAGATTGAGCTGCTGCCTCGTGGAGGTTATTTGTTTTGGGCAGATTGAGCTGCTGCCCCCGTGGAGGTTATTCTTTGTAGGCAGATTGAGCTGCTGCCCCCGTGGAGGTTATTCTTTGTGGGCAGATTGAGCTGCTGCCCCCGTGGAGGTTGTTTATTATGGGCAGATTGAGCTGCTGCCTCCGTGGAGATTATTCTTTGTGGGCAGATTGAGCTGCTGCCTCCGTGGAGATTATTCTTTGTGGGCAGATTGAGCTTCTGCCCCGTGGAGGTTATTTGTTGTGGGCAGATTTAGCTGCTGCCCCGTGGAGGTTATTTGTTGTGGGCAGATCGAGCTTCTGCCCGTGGAGGTTATTTGTTGTGGGCAGATTGAGCTTCTGCCCCCGTGGAGGTTATTTGTTGTGGGCAGATTTAGCTGCTGCCCCCGTGGAGGTTATTTGTTGTGGGCAGATTGAGCTTCTGCCCCGTGGAGGATATTTTTATGGGCAGATTGAGCTTCTGCCCCCGTGGAGGTTATTTGTTGTGGGCAGATTTAGCTGCTGCCCCCGTGGAGGTTATTTTTTTGAGCAGATTGAGCTGCTGCTCCCGTCGAGGTTTATTTTTTTTGAGCAGATTGAGCTGTTGCCCCCGTGGAGTTTATTTTTTGTGGGCAGATTTTGCAGCTGCCAACTTGGAGGTTATTTTATGTGGGCAGATTGAGCTGCTGCCAACTTGGAGGTTATTTTTTTTTAGCAGATCTCAGCAGCTGTCTCTGTGGAGGTTCTCAGCAATGACCAGATTGGGCTACCATAATATGGCCCTATACCATGTCTTTTACGGTTAAGAAAGATTGATCCTTAAGATTTTCCTTGACATGTGATATACACTTTAAAATGTAATCTTTCGATTCTGAGATAAAGTGAAGCATTTCACCGTACTTGTAGTCTACCAAGTGTGAATGTAAAGTATTACTTGGAGCATTCACATCTTCAGGTGTTGTTCTGCACAGACGACCGTATAGTTCAGAAGGTGAGATATAGGTCTAGATGGTCATACACAATGTTCTATATGAAAGATATGATTCTAGATGTTCACTCACATTGTTCTATATGGGAGAGATGATTCTATATGGTCACTTACATTGTTCTATATGGGAGAGATGATTCTAGATGTTCACTCACATTGTTCTATATGGGAGAGATGATTCTATATGGTCACTTACATTGTTCTATATGGGAGAGATGATTCTAGATGTTCACTCACATTGTTCTATATGGGAGAGATGATTCTAGATAGTCACTCACATTGTTCTATATGGAAGATCTAATTCTATATGGTCATTCACATTGTTCTATTCGGGACATATGATTTTAGATAGTCACTCACATTGGTCTATGTGGGAGACATGATTCTAGAAGGTTATTCATTTTGTTCTGTAAACATAGTACAAAATAGATCTAGATTATTTCTCACAACGTTATGAATTGTCATTCATCTAATTATGAAAGGTCAGTACTCTAGACAAAGAAGGTCATTAATATAGTTAAAAGAAGTCATTAATCTAATTCGTACAGCTCAGCAAGTTATATAAAAGGAACCATTAATCTATCTACCATTAGAATGTGTTTTGTTATAGAAGTTACTGAAAGTGGGATATAGTTCCAGATGACAGTTCTCCAAGTTCAATAATGTTGCATAGTTGAAGAAAGATACAGAAGAAAATTAACCAGAAGAATTTTTCTACAAAATTTGCCACAAATAAATTCACCACAAGATTGTTTCACCAAAATTTACCACAAGAGTTTTTCAACAAAATTTACAATAAGACTTTTTTTTACCCAAATTCACCACAAGAATTTTTTTCCAAAATTCACCACAAAAATGTTTTCACAAAAATTTTTCACCCAAATTCACCACAAGAATTTTTTTTACCAAATTCACCGCAACAATTTTTTCACAAGAATTATTCACCAAAATTTATCACAAGAATTTTTTTTCCAAAATTTAACACACAAAAATTCACCAAAAATTTTTTTTACCAAAACTCACCACAATAATTTTTTTTACCAAAATTTACCACAAGAAAATTCACCACAATAATTTGTTTACTAAAATTTACCACAAGAAAATTCACCACAATAATTTTTCACCAAAATTCACCACAATAATTTGTTTACCAAAATTTATCGGACAAAAATTCACCACAATAATTTTTCACCAAAATTCACCACAATAATTTGTTTACCAAAATTTATCGGACGAAAATTCACCACAATAATTTTTTACCAAAATTCACCACAATAATTTTTCACCAAAATTCACCACAATAATTTGTTTACCAAAATTTATCGGACGAAAATTCACCACAATAATTTTTCACCAAAATTCAACACAAAAATATTTTTACTAAATTGTACCACAAAAAATTCTAGGACAAGAGTAAGTGTTCTGTAAAGTTATTCATCAATATCTGGAGAGTTAAACAAGATCACAACATTAAAGAAGGCCACACATCAATATTGAAATTTGTAATAATCAAGTTCTATTAAGACACAAAGTAGTAAAAGATTATGTAACACTATAGAGAAAAAGATATCACCACAAAGGACAATAAAGACACGTGGATCAATATTAAAACAGGTAAATGAATTTAAATATCTGGGAACAATGTTAACCTCAGACGGAAGATGTACAAAAGAGGTGAGAAGCAGAATGGCTCAGGCAAAAGCAGCTTTCCAAAAAATGAAGAAGATACTATGCAATCCATTTTTGACAATAGAAACAAGTAAAGAGTTCTTAGATGTTACGAAGAGCCAGTCTTAACATATGGATGTGAATCATGGACAATAGGACAACAGACTAAAAACAATAACTGGAGGCTGTAGAAATGTGGGTTTATCAGAAGAATGTTGAGAATACCATGGACAGCTAAAAAGAGTAATGAAAATTTTCTGAAAGAGGCCAAAGCAAAAAGAGAGTTAATTTCCAATATTAGGAAGAAACAATCATCATTTTTTGGCCATGTAATGAGAAGGGAACAGCTGGAATATATTGTAACAACTGGGAAAATTGAGGGACGAAGAGATAGGGGTAAGCAAAGTGAAAAGATACCAGGCAGCTTAAGAGAATGGCTTGGCAGAAGAATACATTTAAAATGAACAGATAAGAGACGAATCTAAACAAGAATACATGTCGAGCTTTATAAGTAGAAGATGTTGGAGATACATCGGTCATGTGCTGAGAATCAATGAAAAAAGACTTCCCCGTCAGGCATTCATGTGGAAACCATCTGGTAAAAGAAAACAAATGTGGACCAAGAGAATGGCTAAACAGAACAATCATTAAGGAAGGCTCAACCATAAAACTAAGAATGAACTAAGAACTACAAGAACTAGCAGCAAATCGTTAATCACGGAGAACTATGACGTCTGCAACTATGAGCCGTCTTCGGCCTGATAGGACAAATGAAAATGAAAGGATCATTCATTGTCTATTTTGTAAAGATCATTTCTTTAGTCTAAGAAGGTCATTCCTCATTTAGTTTGAGATAATTCCTTTAATCTACAAAAGTCATTCCTCATTTAGCTTGAGATAATTCCTTTAATCTACGAAAGTCATTCATCATCTAATTTGAGATAATTCCTTTAATCTACGAAGGTCATTCCTCATCTAATTTGAGATAATTCCTTTAATCTACGAAGGTCATTCCTCATTTAGTTTGAGATAATTCCTTTAATCTACGAAAGTCATTCCTCATTTAGTTTGAGATAATTCCTTTAATCTACGAAAGTCATTCCTCATTTACCTTGAGATAATTCCTTTAATCTACGAAGGTCATTGCTCATCTAATTTGAGCAGTTACTAACATTTACTCTATTGGTCACTTTCCGTCACGTTTTGGAAGCTTATTCATCAAGTTTGAGTTACCCACTCTTCAACTAATGAAAGAATGTTCTTCACCTACTTTGCAAGGTCGCTGAGTTTCAGCAGGTCTTTCATCATTTCATGAAGATTCCTTCACATGACATTGAGCTCTTGATGTTCTTCTTAAATAATTTGTTGAAAAATGACACAGGCGAAGGCGTCCTACTTCTGCATTTGGCTTGAGGCAGAGGAAGAAAACTGGGGGATGGGGGAAGAAGCTGTCGCCGCATTAGAGTTAATGTCCCTGCTACTAAATCATCAACTTTGTGATTGAGTGCTGCTGATGTTTCTATGTACTTGCAGTCGTAGGTGTCAGCAACATCCTTGGCCTCTGTGGAGCGATGGAAAACAAGGAGCAATAAAGGTGGGTGCTAAAGGTGAACAAGAAACAAGCTGAAAGTTTTAACAAATGTGTTTTGCGTTGTTTACTTTTCCATTTTTGACAATAGAAACAAGAAAAAGAGTTTCTAAATGTTATGTAGAGAGAGCTATGTTAACATATGGGTGTGAATCATGGACAATAGGACAACAGACAAGAAAATCACTGGAGTCTGTAGAAATGTGGTTTTACAGAGGAATGTTGAGAGTACCATGGACAACTAAGAAAGGTAATGAAAATTTTCTGAAAGAGGTCAAAGCAAAACGAGAGCTAATTTCCAATATTAGGAAGAAACAATCATCATTTTTTGGCCATGTAATGAGAAGAGAACAACTGGAATATATTGTAACAACTGGGAAAATTGAGGGACGAAGAAATAGAGGGAAGCAAAGAGAAAAGATACCAGACAGCTTAAGAGAATGGCTTGACAGAAGGTCAACATCAGAAATGATAAATAACTGTCGAGATCGAAAATTGTGGAAAGACATGATCACCTACACCAGTAGGTCCGGTACTTGATGACGATGATGAATACTGCTATAATTACTACTACTATTTCTACTGCTGCTGCTTCTACTATTACTACTACTACTATTAATACTTATACTATTGCTACTAGTACTACTACCACTACTACTACTACTATTACCACTGCTGTTGTTGCGTAAACTACTACCATATTCCATCCAGCAACTCAAGTACTACATTTACATCCATTAGTTTACAAAAACAAATGTAACAACTATTATTCCCACAACTACTACAACTATTACTACTACACCAACAACTACTACAGCTATTACTGCACCTACAACTACTACAGCTATTACTACACCAACAACTACTACAGCTATTACTGCACCAACAACTACTAACAACTATTACTGCACCACCATAACTATACAGCTATTGCTGCACCAATAACTACAACAGCTATTACTACACCAACAACTACTACAGCTATTACTGCACCAACAACTACTAGAACTATTACTACACCAACAACTACTACAGCTATTACTGCACTAACAACTACTACAGCTATTACTACACCAACAACTACTACAGCTATTACTGCACCAACAACTACTACAGCTATTACTACACTAACAACTACTACAGCTATTACTGCACTAACAACTACTACAACTATTACTACTACACCAACAACTACTACAGCTATTACTACACCAACAACTACTACAGCTATTACTGCACCTACAAAACTACTACAACTATTACTACACCAACAACTACTACAGCTATTACTGCACCAACAACTACTACAGCTATTACTGCACCAACAACTACTACAACTATTACTGCACTAACAACTACAACAGCTATTACTGCACTAACAACTACTACAACTATTACTACACCAACAACTACTACAGCTATTACTACACTAACAACTACTACAGCTATTACTGCACCAACACTACTACAACTATTACTGCACCAATAACTACAACAACTACTACAGCTATTACTGCACCAACAACTACTACAGCTATTACTGCACCAACAACTACTACAGCTATTACTGCACCAACACTACTGCAACTATTACTGCACAATAACTACAACAGCTACAACAGCTATTACTGCACTAACAACTACTACAGCTATTACTACACCAACAACTACTACAGCTATTACTACACTAACAACTACTACAGCTATTACTGCACCAAAACTACTACAACTATTACTGCACCAATAACTACAACAACTACTACAGCTATTACTGCACCAACAACTACTACAACTACTACAGCTATTACTGCACCAATAACTACAACAACTACTACAGCTATTACTGCACCAACAACTACAACAACTACTACAGCTATTACTGCACCAATAACTACAACAACTACTACAACTATTAATGCACTAACAACTACTACAGCTATTACTGCACCAATAACTACAACAACTATTACAGCTATTACTGCACCAACAACTACACAACTACTACAGCTATTACTGCACCAATAACTACAACAACTACTACAGCTATTACTGCACCAATAACTACTAAAGCTATTACTGCACCAATAACTACAACAACTATTACTACACCAACAACTACTACAGCTATTACTGCACCAACAACTACTAGAACTATTATTACACCAACAACTACTACAGCTATTACTGCACTAACAACTACTACAGCTATTATTACACCAACAACTACTAAAGCTATTACTGCACCAACAACTACTACAACTATTACTACACCAACACTACTACAGCTATTACTGCACTAACAACTACTACAGCTATTACTACACCAACAACTACTACAGCTATTACTACACCAACAACTACTACAGCTATTACTGCACTAACAACTACAACAGCTATTACTGCACTAACAACTACTACAACTATTACTACACCAACAACTACTACAGCTATTACTGCACCAACAACTACTACAACTATTACTACACCAACAACTACTACAGCTATTACTGCACCAACAACTACTACAGCTATTACTGCACCAACAACTACTACAACTATTACTGCACTAACAACTACAACAGCTATTACTGCACTAACAACTACTACAACTATTACTACACCAACAACTACTACAGCTATTACTACACTAACAACTACTACAGCTATTACTGCACCAACAACTACTACAACTATTACTGCACCAATAACTACAACAACTACTACAGCTATTACTGCACCAACAACTACTACAGTTATTACTGCACCAACAACTACTACAGCTATTACTGCACAACAACTACTACAACTATTACTGCACCAATAACTACAACAACTACAACAGCTATTACTGCACTAACAACTACTACAGCTATTAATACACCAACAACTACTACAGCTATTACTACACTAACAACTACTACAGCTATTACTGCACCAACAACTACTACAACTATTACTGCACCAATAACTACAACAACTACTACAGCTATTACTGCACCAACAACTACTACAACTACTACAGCTATTACTGCACCAATAACTACAACAACTACTACAGCTATTACTGCACCAACAACTACAACAACTACTACAGCTATTACTGCACCAATAACTACAACAACTACTACAACTATTACTGCACTAAACAACTACTACAGCTATTACTGCACCAATAACTACAACAACTACTACAGCTATTACTGCACCAACAACTACAACAACTACTACAGCTATTACTGCACCAATAACTACAACAACTACTACAGCTATTACTGCACAATAACTACAACAACTACTACAGCTATTACTGCGCCAATAACTACTACAGCTATTACTGCACCAATAACTACAACAACTACTACAGCTATTACTGCGCAATAACTACAACAACTACTACAGCTATTACTGCACCAATAACTACAACAGCTATTACTGCAGTAACAACTACTACAGCTATTACTGCACCAACAACTACTACAGCTATTACTGCACTAACAACTATTACAGCTATTACTGCACCAACAACTACTAGAACTATTACTGCACCAATAACTACAACAACTACAACAACTACTACAACTACTACAGCTATTACTGCACCAAAAACTACAACAACTACTACAGCTATTACTGCATCAACAACTACAACAACTACTACAACTATTACTGCACCAACAACTATAACAAATACTACAACTATTACTGCACAACAACTATAACAAATACTACAACTATTACTGCACCAATAACTACAACAACTACTACAACTATTACTGCACCAATAACTACAACAACTACAACAACTACTACAACTATTACAGCACCAACAACTATAACAACTACTACAACTATTACTGCATCAACAACTACAACAACTACTGCAGCTATTACTGCACCAACAACTACAACAACTACTACAACTATTACTGCACCAACAACTGCAACAAATACTACAGCTATTACTGCACCAACAACTACAACAACTACTACAACTATTACTGCACCAACAACTACTACAGCTATTACTGCACCAATAACTACAACAACTACTACAGCTATTACTGCGCCAATAACTACAACAACTACTACAGCTATTACTGCACCAATAACTACAACAACTACTACAGCTATTACTGCACCAACAACTACAACAACTACTACAGCTATTACTGCACCAATAACTACAACAACTACTACAGCTATTACTGCACCAACAACTACAACAACTACTACAGATATTACTGCACAATAACTACAACAACTACTACAGCTATTACTGCGCCAATAACTACAACAACTACTACAGCTATTACTGCACCAACAACTACAACAACTACTACAACTATTACTGCACCAATAACTACAACAACTACTACAGCTATTACTGCGCCAATAACTACAACAACTACTACAGCTATTACTGCACCAACAACTACAACATCTACTACAACTATTACTGCACCAATAACTACTACAACTACTACAGCTATTACTGCACCAACAACTACAACAACTACTACAACTATTACTGCACCAACAACTACAACAACTACTACAGCTATTACTGCACCAATAACTACAACAACTACTACAGCTATTACTGCACCATCAACTACAACAACTACTACAACTATTACTGCACCAACAACTATAACAACTACTACAGCTAATACTGCATCAACAACTACAACAACTACTACAGCTATTACTGCATCAACAACTACAACAACTACTACAGCTATTACTGCATCAACAACTACAACAACTACTGCAGCTATTACTGCACCAACAATTACAACAACTACTACAGCTATTACTGCATCAATAACTACAACAACTACTACAGCTATTACTGCATCAATAACTACAACAACTACTGCAGCTATTACTGCACCAACAACTACAACAACTACTACAGCTATTACTGCATCAACAACTACAACAACTACTACAGCTATTACTGCATCAACAACTACAACAACTACTGCAGCTATTACTGCACCAACAACTACAACAACTACTACAGCTATTACTGCATCAATAACTACAACAACTACTACAGCTATTACTGCATCAATAACTACAACAACTACTACAGCTATTACTGCATCAACAACTACAACAACTATACAGCTATTACTGCATCAATAACTACAACAACTACTACAACTATTACTGCATCAACAACTACAACAACTACTACAGCTATTACTGCATCAATAACTACAACAACTACTACAGCTATTACTGCATCAACAACTACAACAACTACTGCAGCTATTACTGCATCAATAACTACAACAACTACTACAACTATTACTGCATCAACAACTACAACAACTACTGCAGCTATTACTGCACCAACAACTACTGCAGCTATTACTGCATCAATAACTACAACAACTACTACAGCTATTACTGCACCAATAACTACCACAACTACTACAGCTATTACTGCATCAATAACTACTGCAGCTATTACTGCATCAATAACTACAACAACTACTACAGCTATTACTGCACCAATAACTACAACAACTACTACAGCTATTACTGCACCAATAACTACAACAACTACTGCAGCTATTACTGCACCAACAACTACTGCAGCTATTACTGCATCAATAACTACAACAACTACTACAGCTATTACTGCATCAATAACTACAACAACTACTACAGCTATTACTGCACCAATAACTACAACAACTAATACAGCTATTACTGCATCAATAACTACAACAACTACTACAGCTATTACTGCATCAATAACTACAACAACTACTACAGCTAATACTGCATCAACAACTACAACAACTACTACAGCTATTACTGCATCAATAACTACAACAACTACTACAACTATTACTGCATCAATAACTACAACAACTACTACAACTATTACTGCATCAACAACTACAACAACTACTACAGCTAATACTGCATCAATAACTACAACAACTACTACAGCTATTACTGCATCAATAACTACAACAACTACTGCAGCTATTACTGCACCAACAACTACAACAACTACTACAGCTATTACTGCACCAACAACTACAACAACTACTACAGCTATTACTGCACCAATAACTACAACAACTACTACAGCTATTACTGCACCAATAACTACAACAACTACTACAGCTATTACTGCACCAATAACTACTACAGCTATTACTGCACCAACAACTACAACAACTACTACAGCTATTACTGCACCAACAACTACTACAGCTATTACTGCACCAACAACTACTACAGCTATTACTGCACCAACAACTACTACAGCTATTACTGCACCAACAACTACTACAGCTATTACTGCACCAACAAATACAACAACTACTACAGCTATTACTGCACCAACAACTACAACAACTACTACAGCTATTACTGCACCAACAACTACTACAGCTATTACTGCACCAATAACTACTACAACTA
Organism: Megaustenia siamemsis; assembly: GCA_032433765.1. Classification (NCBI taxonomy): domain Eukaryota; kingdom Metazoa; phylum Mollusca; class Gastropoda; order Stylommatophora; family Ariophantidae; genus Megaustenia; species Megaustenia siamemsis. Next base: position 8,975,948 of record JAVIAB010000025.1, read on the forward strand.
CTACAGCTATTACTGCACCAATAACTACAACAACTACTACAACTATTACTGCACCAATAACTACAACAACTACTACAGCTATTACTGCGCCAATAACTACAACAACTACTACAGCTATTACTGCACCAACAACTACAACATCTACTACAACTATTACTGCACCAATAACTACAACAACTACTACAGCTATTACTGCACCAACAACTACAACAACTACTACATCTATTACTGCACCAACAACTACAACAACTACTACAGCTATTACTGCACCAATAACTACAACAACTACTACAGCTATTACTGCACCATCAACTACAACAACTACTACAACTATTACTGCACCAACAACTATAACAACTACTACAGCTAATACTGCATCAACAACTACAACAACTACTACAGCTATTACTGCATCAACAACTACAACAACTACTACAGCTATTACTGCATCAACAACTACAACAACTACTGCAGCTATTACTGCACCAACAACTACAACAACTACTACAGCTATTACTGCATCAATAACTACAACAACTACTACAGCTATTACTGCATCAATAACTACAACAACTACTGCAGCTATTACTGCACCAACAACTACAACAACTACTACAGCTATTACTGCATCAACAACTACAACAACTACTACAGCTATTACTGCATCAACAACTACAACAACTACTGCAGCTATTACTGCACCAACAACTACAACAACTTCTACAGCTATTACTGCATCAATAACTACAACAACTACTACAGCTATTACTGCATCAATAACTACAACAACTACTACAGCTATTACTGCATCAACAACTACAACAACTAATACAGCTATTACTGCATCAATAACTACAACAACTACTACAACTATTACTGCATCAACAACTACAAAAACTACTACAGCTATTACTGCATCAATAACTACAACAACTACTACAGCTATTACTGCATCAACAACTACAACAACTACTGCAGCTATTACTGCATCAATAACTACAACTACTACTACAGCTAATACTGCATCAACAACTACAACAACTACTACAGCTATTACTGCATCAATAACTACAACAACTACTACAACTATTACTGCATCAACAACTACAACAACTACTGCAGCTATTACTGCACCAACAACTACTGCAGCTATTACTGCATCAATAACTACAACAACTACTACAGCTATTACTGCACCAATAACTACAACAACTACTACAGCTATTACTGCATCAATAACTACTGCAGCTATTACTGCATCAATAACTACAACAACTACTACAGCTATTACTGCACCAATAACTACAACAACTACTACAGCTATTACTGCACCAATAACTACAACAACTACTGCAGCTATTACTGCACCAACAACTACTGCAGCTATTACTGCATCAATAACTACAACAACTACTACAGCTATTACTGCATCAATAACTACAACAACTACTACAGCTATTACTGCACCAATAACTACAACAACTAATACAGCTATTACTGCATCAATAACTACAACAACTACTACAGCTATTACTGCATCAATAACTACAACAACTACTACAGCTAATACTGCATCAACAACTACAACAACTACTACAGCTATTACTGCATCAATAACTACAACAACTACTACAACTATTACTGCATCAATAACTACAACAACTACTACAACTATTACTGCATCAACAACTACAACAACTACTACAGCTAATACTGCATCAATAACTACAACAACTACTACAGCTATTACTGCATCAATAACTACAACAACTACTGCAGCTATTACTGCACCAACAACTACAACAACTACTACAGCTATTACTGCACCAACAACTACAACAACTACTACAGCTATTACTGCACCAATAACTACAACAACTACTACAGCTATTACTGCACCAATAACTACAACAACTACTACAGCTATTACTGCACCAATAACTACTACAGCTATTACTGCACCAACAACTACAACAACTACTACAGCTATTACTGCACCAACAACTACTACAGCTATTACTGCACCAACAACTACTACAGCTATTACTGCACCAACAACTACTACAGCTATTACTGCACCAACAACTACTACAGCTATTACTGCACCAACAACTACAACAACTACTACAGCTATTACTGCACCAACAACTACAACAACTACTACAGCTATTACTGCACCAACAACTACTACAGCTATTACTGCACCAATAACTACTACAACTACTACAGCTATTACTGCACCAACAACTACAACATCTACTACAACTATTACTGCACCAACAACTACAACAACTACTACAGCTATTACTGCACCAACAACTACAACAACTACTACAGCTGTTACTGCACCAAAAACTACACCAACTACTACAACTATTACTGCACCAACAACTACAACAACTACTACAACTATTACTGCACCAACAACTACAACAACTACTACAGCTATTACTGCACCAACAACTACTACAGTTATTACTGCACCAATAACTACTACAACTACTACAGCTATTACTGCACCAACAACTACAACAACTACTACAACTATTACTGCACGAACAACTACAACAACTACTACAGCTATTACTGCACCAACAACTACTACAACTACTACAGCTATTACTGCACCAACAACTACAACAACTACTACAGCTTTTACTGCACCAACAACTACTACAACTACTACAGCTATTACTGCACCAATAACTACAACAACTACTACAGCTATTACTGCGCCAACAACTACTACAGCTATTACTGCACCAACAACTACTACAGCTATTACTGCGCCAACAACTACTACAGCTATTACTGCACCAATAACTACAACAACTACTACAGCTATTACTGCGCCAATAACTACAACAACTACTACAGTTATTACTGCGCCAATAACTACAACAACTACTACAGCTATTACTGCACCAATAACTACAACAACTACTACAGCTATTACTGCGCCAATAACTACTACAGCTATTACTGCACCAATAACTACAACAACTACTACAGCTATTACTGCGCCAATAACTACAACAACTACTACAGCTATTACTGCACCAATAACTACAACTACTACAGCTATTACTGCACCAATAACTACAACAACTACTACAGCTATTACTGCGCCAATAAGTACAACAACTATTACAGCTATTACTGCACCAATAACTACAACAACTACTACAGCTATTACTGCACCAATAACTACAACAACTACTACAACTATTACTGCGCCAATAACTACAACAACTACTACAGCTATTACTGCACCAAGAACTACAACAACTACTACAGATATTACTGCGCCAATAACTACAACAACTACTACAGCTATTACTGCACCAAGAACTACTGCAGCTATTACTGCACCAACAACTACTACAGCTATTACTGCACCAACAACTACTACAGCTATTACTGCACCAATAACTACAACAACTACTACAGCTATTACTGCGCCAATAACTACTGCAGCTATTACTGCGCCAATAACTACAACAACTACTACAGCTATCACTGCACCAATAACTACAACAACTACTACAGCTATCACTGCGCCAATAACTACAACAACTACTACAGCTATTACTGCACCAACAACTATCATTTCTATAACTACTATTTCTAAAAGTACTACTACTACTATTACTAGTACAATACATTTGCTGCTATTACTATTGTTACTGTTACCACTTTTACATATATTACTACTACCACTACTATTACCTCAACTGCTGCTGCATGCTCCTGTAACTTCCACTTCTTTATTTTATCCCTCTTCTAATCTTCTAGAAGATTCCACACTCTCTTCCTTCTGCCCTTTAACATTTTTTCGACATCTTTCATTTCCCAACATTTTCACTTATTTTCTCTTCACGTTGTCTTTCAGCTGAACCTTTCACTTTTTCATTGACAACATCAAACTCCTTCTCCAACAAGATTTTTTTTTGTCATGCGTTGCTCATTTCATTTATCTTTCTCGATCGATCCTCGGGAAGCCTTCACAATCATTCACGAGTTGACTCGATTAACGATTTGAGCAGGAGTTTATCTTCTTTAGTTTTCTTCCTTTGTACCGTCTTTCTATCACCTCATATCTTCAGGCAAAATATCTCTCACTCTGGATATTACGGAAAGTAATGATTATTTCAAAGTTATTTTTATTATTATTCTTTTCTTTCTTTCTTCTTCATCTTCCTCTTCTTTTCTTTCTGCTTTTATTGTATCTTTCTTCTCCTTCTTGTTCATCTCTTTATCTTCTTCTTCTTCTTCTGCTTCCTTTTCTTCTTAAGTTGTTTCTTTTTCCTTTCCCTTCTTCTACTTTTTACTTTTCCTCTTCCTCTTATTCTTCATTTTCTTCTTCTTCTTTTTTCTTTTCTTTTTTCCTTCCTCTTCTTATTCTTCCTCTTCCTCTTCTTCTTGCACTTTTTCTTCCTCTTAATTTGCTTATTCTTCCCTTTTTTCTTCTTCTTCTTCGTCCTCTTCTTCTTCCCATAACACTGATGACCTTGAAGCACCACTGACACACATCGTCAAACACTTCTATTTCTACCTGTCTTCAATCACTCCTTGGAATTCTTCTAAATAATTCAAATCGAGAGCTGTCCAATCTTTGATGTTATCTTCTCACTTCTCTCTCTCTCTCTCTCTCTGTTTATCTCTCCATTGCATAGCAGATTAAATGTCGCTGAAAACAAATGTTTTCATGGGATCTGAAACATAAACTAGAAAGAACTACAACCACGCATGTATAGTGAGTGATTCGATGAGTATGGTAACAAAAGTGGAGTCAGGCTCTGTACGCTGGCAATGGGTAGAGTCGTTGCAGAAATCCAAAATACGTAAGGTCAGGTTTGTTTATGTCCCTGGACATGCGGAAATACGGGGAAATGAAAGAGCGGACAGGTTGGCTAGCTGCACTGTCGTTGAGGACGGCAAACCAATGGATCGGACGGACATCATCAATGCCCTCCGAGATGTGGGAAGAGCACAGGACTTCGACAAACACAGATCCACGTCACTTCTTCGGATGATGGAAATGGGAGTTAAGGTGGGCACAGCCAGAAATGAGAAACTTGGTGGCCGTGTAAGAAGACTTATCAACCAACACAGAACTGGAGCCGTCAGTCGCTGGACACTGCGGACTTCCTGAGGAGGGGATCTGAGAACCTATGGACTTGTTCGGAGTGCAATGATGATGACCCGCAAATAACTCAATAACTCAAGCTGGAAAGAATCATTTTAAATTGACAAATAAGAGACGAATTGAAACAAGAATACGTGTCGAGCTTTATAAGAAGCAGGCGATGGAGATGCATCGGTCATGTGCTGAGAATGAATGAAGAAATACATCGGTCATGTGCTGAGAATGAATGAAGAAATACATCGGTCATGTGCTGAGAATGAATGAAGAAATACATCGGTCATGTGCTGAGAATGAATGAAGAAATACATCGGTCATGTGCTGAGAATGAATGAAGAAATACATCGGTCATGTGCTAAGAATGAATGAAGAAATACATCGGTCATGTGCTGAGAATGAATGAAGAAAGACTTCCCCATCAGGGCATTCATGTGGAAAGCATCTGGTAAAAGACAACACGGCAGACCAAGAGAATCGCTATGCATAACTATTGTTACGGAAGGCCCAAACGTGGAACTAAGAAACAACCAGGAACTACAAGAACTAGGGAATAATAGAACAAAGAAGTATGTGTTAGCAATCGGAAAAATTGACAGACAAACAATAGAAAAAAACGAAGAACAATATATGGTCCGAAGTAGGATCGAACCCGTACTCAGTGGCACCGCGCCTTGCCACGAGAAGCCGAACGCTTGGCACACTGCCACGCAAAAGAGACGACATGTCGATAGTGTGCCAAGCGTTCGGCTTCTCGTGGCAAGGCGCGGTGCCACTGAGTACGGGTTCGATCCCACTTCGGACCATATATTGTTCTTGGTTTTTTTCTATTGTTGTTTGTCTGTCAATTTTTCTGAGTGCTAACACATACTCCTTTGTTCTATTATTCCCTATTATCGCCTCGGAAGTTCCCCATATAATAATATTTATGTATTATTATTTGTACCCAACTTCAAGAACTAGTAGCAGTTGAGAACTATAACTTCAGGCTTATGTGCCATCGTCGGCTCATGAGTAAAATGAGTTATTAGCGGTCATTATCATTGCACTCCCAACATGTCAATAGGTGCTCAGATTCCCTCCTCACCAAGTCTCGCAGTGTCCAGCGACAGATGACTCCAGTTCTGTGTTGGTTGATTAGTCTTCTTACACGCCCACTAAGTTTCTCGTTTCTGGTTGTGCCCATCTCAACTCCCATCTCTTTCATCCGAAGGAGTGACGTGGGCTCATGGTTGTCGAAGTCTTGTTCCCGTCCCACTTACCGGAGGACATTGATGATGTCAGCCCGATCCATTGGTTGACCGTCCTCAGCGATGTTAGTTTATGACGAAAATGAATGAATGAATGAACGAGTGAATTAAATGAAATGAATGAATGAATGAATGAATGAATGAATGAATGAATGAATGAACGAATGAATGAAATGAAATTAATGAATGAATGAATGAACGAATGAATGAAAATGTTTTCACCTTATGTGCATCTGTGAGCCATGATAGCTCAGTGGTTAGTGAACTGGACTACAAAAGACAAGGGGTCGGGATCGATCTTAATCGACGGCTTCCAGGTTCACCCAGCCTTACATGGGTACCGGATTACTTCCGGGAATGTAAAGCGGCAGGGGCGTATCAAAAATCATATACCGAAGGTCTGTAAAAATTATGGTAATTAACATCATATTCCCTATACTCATATTTTCTTTCCGCCCATGAATAATTGGCGTTTCAAGCCGGGCCTCGCTGCTGAGACCAGGGTGGTTGCCGCAGAGAGAAATCATAAATAAATCTCCCAAATGGAGCAACCAGGATTTGAACCCACAACCTCTCTGTCTTGAGGCCGGCGTCTTGCCTCGAGACCAACCAATCCCCCTAATATGAGTACCTCCAAAGACAGAGTTATCTGCATGTACGGCGAGGGACCCCTTTGCACACGGCTGCCAGGGAAAAACGGATTAACACGCAAAATTCAGTTTCTAATCTCCAGGGACTTCGTCAGAGGTAAATAAGTTCACGAACGCAAAGTAAATAAATGGATACTCCCTATACGCCACTTGACGTAGCAGACTCTTTACTTACTTACTTATGTGCATCTAAGATAGACAAGGGGTCACACAAAATAGATTGATGCAGTTTTCATATTTAAGTTGATATTAGCTCACCTTCGATTGTCACTTGTCGCTTCCGGACCAGGTCAGACTTGTTTCCTACCAAAATGATAACTCGATCAGTTCCCAGGTTGACCCTGAGTTGACGGGCCAGATCTCTGGACACCACGAAGGAGTTCCGGTCAACAATGGAAAACACAACAACGTAGGCGTCCACGTTGATGTCGTCGGCTTGGTACGCCTGTGGGTTCAAGGTGAAATATTTTCTGGGGTCAAAGTTGAGTTGTTTCAGGGTTACAAGGAGAAAGTTGAATTGTTGTAGATTGTCAGGGAGAAAGTTGAATTGTTGTAAATTGTCAGGGAGAAAGTTGAATTGTTGTAGATTTAAAAGGGAGAAAGTTGAATTGTTGTAGATTGTCAGGGAGAAAGTTGAATTGTTGTAGATTGTCAGGGAGAAGTTTGAATTGTTTTAGATTGTCAGGGAGAAGGTTGAATTGTTGTAGATTGTCAGGGACAAAGTTGAATTGTTGTAGATTTACAGGGTGAAGGTTGAATTGTTTTAGATTTACAGGTTGAAGGCTGAACTGTTTAGATTTACATGGAGAAGGCTGAATTATGTTAGATTGTCAGGGAGAAGGCTGAATTATTTCAGACATACAGAACGAAGGTTGAATTGTTTTAGATTGACACCACAGATTAAAGTTTAAACAAAAAATTCAATAATTAAAAAAAAAACCTTTCAATAAAGCAAAAAAAAAAAAAAAAAAAAAAATCATGTAGGTATCAGAACATCATCTACATACATCAGCTCCATCAGTGAACTCCATAATTGATTCCTCTCCATCTAAAAGAACTGGAACAATGGTTGTTTCTGTTAGATCGCAGTCACCTATGGGAAAACATAATGCATAAATGGTGATGACAGCAGAGTGGATGAACTAAAGGATCAATTTAAACCCGTTTGGTTACCGGGGCCCCCACGATGTAGGGAGAATAGAGCTCCCGTTATTGGCCACGCATGTCATAGGAGGAGAAAAAGGAGATTTAGAATCGTCGTCTGTGTAGTCGAGTAAGACGTGCACCGATGAATTGTGGAAAATACCTATACAAGTGGTAGAGCAGATATGAGGATTTCCTGTAGTATAGGGTAGAATAGGGTAGGATAGTGTAGGGTAGGGTATGGTAGGCTAGGGTAAGATAGGTTAGGATAGGGTAGGGTAGGCTAGGGTAGGGTAGGATAGGGTAGGATAGGGTAGGGTAGGGTAGGATAGGGTAGGATAGGGTAGAGTATGGTAGGCTAGGGTAGGATAGGATAGGGTAGGATAGGGTAGGATAGGGTAGGGTAGGATAGGGTAGGGTAGGATAGGATAGGACAGGTAGTGCGTCACTGCGATTTTTGGGCACACCTATTTTTGAGCACAATCTTTTTTACACGTAACAGTTTCTAGAAATTTAGCGATATATCTTCTGTTTGTCATTGCTTGATCAAGTAACATATATCAAAATGTTCTGAAAAAGCTGCTCTATTCATTTACAATATCACTTGTTTGTATTACAAAAATCACATTAAAACATGTGCTATGAGTAAGCAACAACAAAAAAAAGTCCACAAAATGTGAACTAAATTTCCACTAAAATATTTCTAATAAAAAAATAACATCACGTTCTACTTACTTATCAAAGTAGATACAAATCTACACATTTTAATATTCATTTTAATCAAAGCACAAACAGCATATTTATTACCATTATTAAGGGTGTGTGAAATAAAAACTCAGACTCGAAAATCTTGCGGCGCCTGCACTAAATAAGCGGCCTTTATTCTCCTGTCCTGTAGTCCCTACGTCAGACCCAGGATTGGGAAATATGCCGTATTATATAGTTTTTTTTTTTTTTTTTTTTTTTTTTTTTTCGTGAATGAGGACGGGGTAGGTTGATATGTGAGACATCCCAACAACATCTCAATGTGATGATCGAAGGATTTATTTAGTTATAGCGATAGGTCAGACAATTTTCTGAATTTATTTGTTTTCAAATTTTGACACCCAATCGCTCAATGAGATAGAGCTGCTTGCACAGAACAGAGACAGATTGCGAGATTTGATAAAATATCTTTAAAAGAAAACTGCTAGAACAAAAATTCAGATAGGAGAAGGTGTATCTTGGTCTACGACCAATGGGCCGGCTACGGCTCGAAAGGTCAATAGATAGATAGATCGCTGTTAAAGCACACAAAAAAAAACATATTTAAAACATTACAAATCTTACACTACGGTATTTGGTAAAGAAACCATATAAAATGTAAACAGATCGACACAAAACGATCAGATATCGGAGAGTGTACACAATGCATTTTCCCAACAAAATCTTAACAAATGACAGAACACTACACCATACTTTCTAGGACTAGCTGAAATGATCATCTGGTGGACTTCCTGTCAATATGGCTGATAGGCGTCAGGAATCGCCGAAGCTCTGTTTGAAAAGTGTTTCTTGTTGCAGTTTCCTTGTATTTCAAGTCCGCTCTGCTGCCGGAGCTATTGAGTTTAGTGCTCTGTGCACACCGTGAGCTGTGTTTATCATCCTGAATGTGTTTCGATATTCCCATTGCTTACAATGAATGATGCTATCGTATGACGTAGGACAGTTCGGTTGCATTCACTTTCGGTGCGGCTACGCCTTATGTCTATTGATGTATGCTGTGGCTGCTATGATGGGGACTGCAGCTACCTTTCTTTGTTTAGATCCGTAGGATCTACACTCTTTCTGCGCAAAAAGAGGCAAATGAAGGCGGGCTCAGCCAAAGATGTTTAGAAATCGAAACTATGGAAAATAAACACGATGTAAGAGGGATGCACACAGAAAGAAAGAGAATGACAAGAAAAAATATTTTTTAAAAGCCACATAAAGTGGATGTATTGCAAACAAAAAAGGAATAATAATAGTAACAGACAACAAAGATACAATCAATAGATAGCAGGTAAAAATAACAATTATTTTATGACGAATGGGAAAAGAAACCATTTATAAAGTGTGCTTCAGGCTATCTTTTTCTTCTTCTTCCTCTTCTATCCTTCCTCCATTGCCGTTGGCGTCGAGGGGAGATACAATCTGCGATTCTTTGCTCTTCTGTTGGCCTCTTCTGGTGTTATTCCCCCTAGTGACTCTAGTATTCCATTTATCCATCTATTTCTTTGTTTTCCTCTTAATCTGGCGTTTTCGTAGCGTTTGTTTATGGCTCTTTGAGTCATTGTTAGTTCTTTTTGTCTTGTTATGTGGCCGAACCAATTTATCTGTTGTTTCTTTATGTATTCGATGGCTGGTTCAATTTCGAGTTTCTTCCTCAGGTCGGTGTTTCTTACTCTGTCCCTTAAGCTGTTTCCTGTCATTCTTCTGACACATTTCATTTCGGTGGTCGTTATCTTTCTTATTGTTCTAGAGTCCAGCGTCCAATTCTGGCACTGATAGCACACTGACAGACTATAAAATCTTAAAATCGGCAGTGAAAAAAGCTCTACAAACAATGATAAAGGGAAAAGCTGCAGGACCTGATATCACTTAGATATAGAGATTTTAAAGGCACTTGAAATTTTGGCATTGAGGTGATCAGACATATTCAACGACATATACCATACAAGATACATACCAAATGAAGTAAAAACATTAACTTTCATTGCATTGCCTACAAAGAATGGTGCAGTTGAATGCAGTGACTTTAGAACAATAAGCCTAATGAGCCATGTTTAGAAGTTTTTCTGAAAGTTATACAGGGAAGAATTCTGAATAAAATTATATTTGCGAATGATGGTGAATTTTCAGTGGAATCCAGATAAAAACCGGGGTCTAGAACCGTTACACTTCAATCAACTGTGAATCGCCTGCATCACGAATCTCCGCGCGCTGGCGCTAACACCGTGCTGACATCGTGATCACATGAATGCGACCGGGCCATCGTTGTCTTCGCAAACGACAATCCAGACCAGGAAAAATCATTTGAAAACACACTGCAGCAAACAGTCACTAGTCCAAAGCCTGATTTGACTAGGAGACAATCTTGACTCGCCGTCCCAACCGGCAGGAGTTTGAGATTTACATTCTATAGACTCACATGCTTACGGCTCCGCGCTGCGAGGTAACGGATCTGGATGTAGTTATGCCGGCTAAAAAAAATCAGAAATATAAATCATCACTTGACAAGAATAGGCTTAACCTTATATTTCATACTGGAGATCGTTACGAAGTTGTAAAAATCTCCAGTATGAAATGGAGATTAAGTGAATCTATACAATCAAACCTAACACAATGACGTCACAGGAGATTATCCTTAGTTGTGACTACAACCAGTATGAAATGGAGATTAAGTGAATCTATACAATAAAAATAAAGCAGCTTTCCAAAAAACATGAAGAAGATACTATGCAAACCATTTTTGATAATAGAAACAAGAAAAATAGTTTTTAAATGTTATGTAGAGCCAGTCTTAACATATGGATGTGAATCATGGACAATAGGACAACAGACAAGAAAATCACTGGAGTCTGTAGAAATGTGGTTTTACAGAAGAATGTTGAGAATACCATGGACAGCTAAGTAGAGTAATGAAAATGTTCTGAAAGAGACCAAAGCAAAGAGAGAGCTAATATCCAATATTAGGAAGAAACAATCATCATTTTTTGGCCATGTAATGAGAAGAGAACAACTGGAATATATTGTAACAACTGGGAAAATTGAGGGACGAAGAGATAGGGGTAAGCAAAGTGAAAAGATACCAGGCAGCTTAAGAGAATGACTTGGCAGAAGGTCAACAACAGAAATGATAAATAACTGTCGAGATCGAAAGTTGTAGAGAGACATGATCACCTACGCCAGCAAGCCCGGTACTTGATGATGATGATGATACAATAAAACCTAACACACAATAACGTCACAAGAGATTATCCTTAGTTGTGACGACAACGTGGGGCAGACTTACTTGGTGCGGTGTTGTTGTACGTGCCCAGATAGTCGGAGCTGCTGAACTGTCTGGTTAACGACGTTTTCCCCACACCTTCATCGCCTTGGATGGCAACTCTGTAGACGTAAGTAAACAACTTAGTCTTTTGGTGCGATCTTACTGTAGGAGAGTAACGATTTGAGGGTAGGAGAGTAACGATTTGAGGGTAGGAGAGTAACGATTTGAGGGTAGGAGAGTAACGATTTGAGGGTAGGAGAGTAACGATTTGAGGGTAGGAGAGTAACGATCTGAGGGTAGGAGAGTAACGATTTGAGGGTAGGAGAATAACGATTTGAGGGTAGGAGAGTAACGATCTGAGGGTAGGAGAGTAACGATTTGAGGGTAGGAGAGTAACGATTTGAGGGTAGGAGAGTAACGATTTGAGGGTAGGAGAGTAACGATTTGAGGGTAGGAGAGTAACGATCTGAGGGTAAGAGAGTAACGATTTGAGGGTAGGAGAGTAACGATTTGAGGGTAGGAGAGTAACGATTTGAGGGTAGGAGAGTAACGATTTGAGGGTAGGAGAGTAATTGAGGGTAGGAGTGTAACAATCTGAAGGTAGGAGAGTAACGTCTGAGGGTAGGAGAGTAAAGATCTGAGGGTAGGAGTGTAACAATCTGAGGGTAGGAGAGTAACAATCTGTGGGTAGGAGAGTAACAATCTGAGGGTAGCAGAGTAACGATCTGAGGGTAGGAGAGTAACGATCTGAGGGAGGAAAGTAACGATCTGAGGGTAGGAGTGTAACAATCTGAGGGTAGGAGAGTAACAATCTGTGGGTAGGAGAGTAACAATCTGAGGGTAGGAGAGTAACGATCTGAGGGTAGGAGAGTAACGATCTGAGGGAGGAAAGTAACGATCTGAGGGTAGGAGTGTAACAATCTGAGGGTAGGAGAGTAACAATCTGTGGGTAGGAGAGTAACAATCTGAGGGTAGGAGAGTAACGATCTGAGGTTAGGAGAGTAACGATCTGAGGGAGGAAAGTAACGATCTGAGGGTAGGAGTGTAACAATCTGAGGGTAGGAGAGTAACAATCTGTGGGTAGGAGAGTAACAATCTGAGGGTAGGAGAGTAACGATCTGAGGTTAGGAGAGTAACGATCTGAGGGAGGAAAGTAACGATCTGAGGGTAGGAGAGTAACAATCTGTGGGTAGGAGAGTAACGATCTGAGGGAGGAAAGTAACGATCTGAGGGTAGGAGAGTAACAATCTGAGGGAAGGAGAGTAACGATCTGAGGGTAGGAGAGTAAAGATCTGAGGGTAGGAGAGTAACGATCTGAGGGTAGGAGAGTAAAGATCTGAGGGTAGGAGAGTAAAGATCTAAGGGCAGGAGTGTAACAATCTGAGGGTAGGAGAGTAACAATCTGTGGGTAGGAGAGTAACCATCTGAGGGTAGGAGAGTAACGATCTGAGGGTAGGAGAGTAACGATCTGAGGGAGGAAAGTAACGATCTGAGGGTAGGAGTGTAACAATCTGAGGGTAGGAGAGTAACAATCTGTGGGTAGGAGAGTAACAATCTGAGGGTAGGAGAGTAACGATTTGAGGGTAGGAGAGTAACGATCTGAGGGAGGAAAGTAACGATCTGAGGGTAGGAGTGTAACAATCTGAGGGTAGGAGAGTAACAATCTGTGGGTAGGAGAGTAACAATCTGAGGGTAGGAGAGTAACGATCTGAGGTTAGGAGAGTAACGATCTGAGGGAGGAAAGTAACGATCTGAGGGTAGGAGTGTAACAATCTGAGGGTAGGAGAGTAGCAATCTGTGGGTAGGAGAGTAACAATCTGAGGGTAGGAGAGTAACGATCTGAGGTTAGGAGAGTAACGATCTGAGGGAGGAAAGTAACGATCTGAGAGTAGGAGAGTAACAATCTATGGGTAGGAGAGTAACGATCTGAGGGAGGAAAGTAACAAGCTGAGGGTAGGAGAGTAACGATCTGAGGGTAGGAGAATAACAATCTGAGGGTAGGAGAGTAACGATCTGAGGGTAGAAGAGTAACGATTTGAGGGTAGGAGAGTAACGATTTGAGGGTACGAGAGTAACGATTTGAGGGTAGGAGAGTAACGATTTGAGGGTAGGAGAGTAACGATCTGAGGTAGGAGAGTAACGATTTGAGGGTACGAGAGTAACGATTTGAGGGTAGGAGAGTAACGATTTGAGGGTAGGAGAGTAATGATCTGAGGGTAGGAGAGTAACGATTTGAGGGTACGAGAGTAACGATTTGAGGGTAGGAGAGTAACGATTTGAGGGTAGGAGAGTAACGATCTGAGGGTAGGAGAGTAACGATCTGAGGGTAGGAGAGTAACAATCTGAGGGTACGAGAGTAACGATCTGAGGGTAAGAGAGTAACGATCTGAGGGTAGGAGAGTAACGATCTGAGGGTAGGAGAGTAACGATCTGAGGGTAAGAGAGCAAAGATATGAGGGTATGACAGTAACGATCTGAGGGAGGAAAGTAACGATCTGAGGGTAGGAGTGTAACAATCTGAGGGTAGGAGAGTAACAATCTGTGGGTAGGAGAGTAACGATCTGAGGGTAGGAGAGTAACGATCTGAGGGAGGAAAGTAACGATCTGAGGGTAGTAGAGTAACAATCTGATGGTAGGAGAGTAACAATCTGAGGGTAGGAGAGTAACAATCTGAGGGTAGGAGAGTAACAATCTGAGGGTACGAGAGTAACGATCTGAGGGTAGGAGAGTAACGATCTGAGGGTAGGAGAGTAACAATCTGAGGGTAGGAGAGTAACTATCTGAGGGTAGGAGAGTAACGATCTGAGGGTAGGAGAGTAACAATCTGAGGGTAGGAGAGTAACGATCTGAGGGTAGGAGTGTAACATTCTGAGGGTAGGAAAGTAACATTCTTACGGTAGGAGAATAACAATCTTACGGTAGGAGAGTAACAATCTCAGGATAGGAGAGTGACTATCTTAGGGTAAGAGAGTAACAATCTCAGTGTAGGAGAATAGCAATGTTTGGTTAATTGAATAATAATATTATGGTAGGGGAGTAACAATCTGAGAGTTCGAATGTGACAATCATATAGAAGGAGAGCAAAAATCTTTGGTAAGAAGAGTAACAATCTTAGGGTAAGAGAGTAACAATTTCAGTGTAAGAGAGTAACAATCTCACGGTAAGTAAATAACAATCTCATGGTAAGAGAGTAACAATCTGAGGGTACGAGAATAACAATTTTCAGAGTAGGAGAGTAACAGTCTTTGGTTAAGAGAGTAACAATCTGAGGGTAGGAGAACAACACTCTGAAAATAGGAGAGTAACGATCTCAGAATGTAAGAGTAACAATCCTTGTTTATTATTGTAACACTGTTGCAGTAGGAGAGTAACTATCTTTGTTTTGGAGAAGAAACAACCTTAGGGCAGGAGAGTAACAATGTTATTGTAGGAGAGTAACAAAATCAGAGTTGGAGAGTAACAGTCTCAGAGTAGCAGAATAGAATAGTAACATCCTCAGAGTAGGAGAGTAACAAACTTACCCTTGAAGAATAACAACCTCAGCTGAGAATAACAATCTTGGTGATTGTGGTGATTAATAAACGGAGCAGGGGCCAACAGACCAAGAGTAGGTGAGTAACAGTGTTAGAGGAGGAGATTAACGGATGTGGGTGAGTATTAGCATTCGTAGGTGGAGATTATACAATCGTTTACGAGGATTACCATTCTCATTTGAGAAGTAACAAACTGAGGTGGAGATTAACAATTATAGATGGAAATTAACAATTTTAATGGAGATTAACAATTCAAGTGGAGATTTACAATTCTATGTGGAGATTAGCAATTATAGACGGAAATTAACAATTTTGATGGAGATTAAGATAGATGAAAAAAGATTGAGACCAATTATAGACCCGCAACTAAGCGATGCTCAGATGGGCTTCAGGAGAAACAGAGGTTGCACAGATGCCTTATTTATCATAAAACAACTAGCGGAGAAAACCATAGAGCATAATAAAACACTGTATACAGCTTTTATTGACCAAGAAAAGGCGTTCGATAGGGTGGACAGGGAACAACTGTGGTCCGTATTGCCCTTGTACGGAGTGAGTCACCACCTAGTAGAGATATGCAAGAGCCTCTATGATAGTAGTCGCACTACAGTAAGATCTTCAGCAGGCTACTCTAAACATTTCACCATTAACTCCGGAGTAAGACAAGGCTGCGTGCTTTCCCCCTTACTTTTCATCACATATATGGACAATATATGCAAATTAGCATGCCCAATCAGAGGAAACATACCAACACGGAGGACAACAAACGATAACACAGAAGAGAACGAAATATACGTACCAGAAAACTACAGAAGAGAGGAAGAAATAAATAAAATACTATTTGCAGACGACCAAGTTCTGATACATGAAACAACTGAGGACCTACAAGAACATATCAACAGGCTAAACAACATTTGTAAACAATACAACATGAAGATCAACATAAGCAAAACCGAAGCAATGGCAATAGCGAGAAAGGAAGAAAAACTAAACATCATAATAGATAATACATCTTTGAAGCAAGTTGACAATTTTAAATATCTGGGTAGCACGCTAACACAAGACAATAACCAAGAAACAGAGATAGATATAGGTGTAACAAAGCATGCCAAGTTATAGGCCAAGTATCAACACTAATGAAAAACAAAGCAATAACTACGGAAGCAAAAAGGTCAATATACAAATCAATTTTTCTACCAACTCTGTGCTATCAGTGCCAGAATTGGACGCTGGACTCTAGAACAATAAGAAAGATAACGACCACCGAAATGAAATGTGTCAGAAGAATGACAGGAAACAGCATAAGGGACAGAGTAAGAAACACTGACCTGAGGAGAAACTCGAAATTGAACCAGCCATCGAATACATAAAGAAACAGTAGATAAATTGGTTCGGTCACATAACAAGACAGAAAGAACTAACAATGAATCAAAGAGCCCGAGAAAGAGATGGATAAAGGGAATACTAGAGTCACTAGGAGGGATAACACCAGAAGAGGCCAACAGAAGAGCAAAAAATCGCAGATTGTTTCTCCCCTCGACGCCAACGGCAACAGAGGAAGGAAAGAAGATAGAAGAAGAAGAAGATGGAGATTAACAATTCTAAGTGAGAGTGGCGCAATAATTGTTTAAGGATGAAGATTAACAAATGTAAGTAAAGATTAAGAATGGTAGGTGAAAATTAGTAATTATCATCATCGAGTGCCGTCTCCGCAACGAAGGTTGGTTACCATGGAGCGCCATTCTGCTCTGTCTCTTGCTTTGATGGTGCAGGTTGTCATAGGCTGATTTGTCCATCTTTTGATGTTACTCGTCCATGTTAGTCTTGGTCTGCCTCTGGCTCTTTTACCTTGTATTTTCCCCTCCAGGATTACTTTTAGTAGGCTGTTGTGTCTTTTAACATAGCCCAAAAATCTAGTAATTTTAGGTGGAGATTAACACAATAATTTGGGCTTACACTCGGGAGGAAGTTAATCATGTGGTCGGAGGTAGGGGAGATTAACAATTTAGCAAATGTGGTCAATACATCCAAGTAGAGAAAATTAACATTCTCAGTGGAAAAGTTTAACTTGTTAGTGAAGAAGATTAATAATTTTAGTGGTGACAGTTAACATTCTTAGTTGAGAAAATTAACAAACCCAATAAGAAGATTAACAATTTTGGAGTGGGAGGATAACAGTTTTAAGAAGAAAATTAACACTACTGGGGATGAGAGAAATAACGTTAGAGAGAAGATTTACGGTCTGTGTGGATGAAACTAACACTCTAAATCTCATAATCAACTAGAGTTAAAACTGCGAGAGATTTCACACACGCCAAACTATAAATCTGAGAGAATTAACTCTCTATCTATCTATCTATCTATCTATCTATCTATCTATCTATCTATCTATCTATCTATCTATCTATCTATCTATCTATCTATCTATCTATCTATCTATCTATCTATCTATCTATCTATCTATCTATCTATCTATCTATCTATCTATCTATCTATCTATCTATCTATCTATCTATCTATCTATCTATCTATCTATCTATCTATCTATCTATCTATCTATCTATCTATCTGTCTATCTGTCTATCTGTCTATCTGTCTGTCTGTCTGTCTGTCTGTCTGTCTGTCTGTCTGTCTGTCTGTCTGTCTATCTATCTATCTATATATATATATCTATCTATTGACCCTTCGAGCCGTAGCCGGCCCATAGGGCGTAGACCAAGATACTCCTTCTCTTATTTTGCGTATTTTGTTTTAGCAGTTTTCAATTCTTTAAAAATATTTTATCAAATCTCGCCATCTGTCTCTGTTCTGTGCAAGCAGCTCTATCTTATTGAGGGAGCCGATTCCTGCTGTTCTTGCCTCTCTCATCAATGTTCTTCTTAGTGTCTCTCTGGGTCTTCCTCTTTTCTGTAGTTTCCCACATGAGGGCTTGCTTTGCTATTCGGTTATTATCTCTTCTCATCAAATGTCCAACATATGACCATCGTCTTTTCTTTATTACTGAAGATATTAGTGGTTGATTTGGTGATTTCTCTAATTTCCTCGTTTGTTTTGAATTCGTTCCACGCTATACCAAATATTTTCCTTATACATTTATTTTCGAATGCGTTCAACTTTGTTTCTATGTCTCTTGTTGTTTTCCAGCCTTCACACGCATACGTAAGGGTTGATAGTACATTTGATTTGAACAGTCTAAGTTTTGTGTTTTTGACTTTTCAAGACTTCTGAAAGACATTGCTGCTTTAACTATTCTGATTCTAATTTCTTTGCTTGTATCCCCTTCCCGATCAATGTGACTTCCAAGATAGATAAAGTGATCGATCTCTTCCACTGTTTTGTTTACCATGTCTATTCTGTCGTCTGTTGGAATTAAACTTTTCATGACTTTAGTCTTTTCATGGTTGATCTCAAGCCCAATTTTGCTGGCTATTGATGATAGTTCATTTGTGTTTTCCTGCATCGTTTTTATCTGACTGCTGATGAGAACTATGCCAACAGCAAAGTCGAGGCCCTCCAAATGGTCTCCTTGTATCCATTCTATGCCTTTATTACCAGTGCAGCATTTCTTCATTATGAAGTCCACAACAATTCCAAATAACAAGGGCGATAAAATACATCCTTGTTTAACCCCAGCTTCTATTGGGAAACATTCGCTCAGTCCTTCCTCTGTTCGAGCTGCAGATGACATTGAAAATTAACGTAGAGTTAACTCTCTCTGGTCTATAAATCTGTGAGAGTTAACTGTCGCTGGACTATAAATATGAGAGAGTTAACTCTTGCTAGTCTATAAATCTGAGATAGTTAACACTCGCTGAACTATAAATCTGAGATAATACATACTTGCTGGACTATAAATCTGAGATAATACATACTTTCTGGACTATAAATCTGAGATAATACATACTTGCTGGACTATAAATCTGAGATAATACATACTTGCTTGACTATAAATCTGAGATAAACAATACATGCTTGACTATAAATCTGAGATAATTCATACTTGATGGACTATAAATCTGAGATAATACATACTTGCTGGACTATAAATCTGAGATAATACATACTCGCTGGACTATAAATCTGAGATAATACATACTTGATGGACTATAAATTTGAGATAATACATACTTGATTGACTATAAATCTGAGACAATACAAACTTCCTGGACTATAAATCTGAGATAATACATACTTGCTGGACTATAAATCTGAGATAATACATACTTGCTGGACTATAAATCTGAGATAATACATACTTGATGGACTATAAATCTGAGATAATACATACTTGATGGACTATAAATCTGAGATAATACATACTTGCTTGACTATAAATCTGTGATAATACATCTTGCTGAACTATAAATCTGAGATAATACATCTTGCTGAACTATAAATCTGAGATAATACATCTTGCTGAACTATAAATCTGAGATAATACATCTTGCATAACTATAAATCTGAGATAATACATACTTGATGGACTATAAATCTGAGATAATACATACTTCCTGGACTATAAATCTGAGAGAGTTAACACTCGTTGGACTATAAATCTGAGATAATACATACTTGCTGGACTATAAATCTGAGATAATACATACTCGCTGGACTATAAATCTGAGATAATACATACTTGTTGGACTATAAATCTGAAGGACTTCACACTTATTACATCGCAACACAGGAGAACTTGTGAACAATTCTGGGAGACATGTATCTTATGTTGGCTTTGTAATAATGGCTTGGAAGAACTCCATTCTTTTAATCACAAAATATTAATCCTACTAATGTATTAAAGAGGATTGCTTAAATAATCCTGCAGGTTGGTAGCTGTAGTACTGGTCTGATAATCCTAGCAGCTAAAAACATGAGAAATGTAGAAACTTGCACATAAATGAAAACATGTTACTCTTTTATCTAAATGGATTTCAATATCTGGGAACAATGTTAACCTCAACTAGAAGAAAAAGAACAAGAAGGAAAAGAACAAGAAGAAAAATAACAAGAAGAAAAAGATCAAGAAGAAGAAGAAGAGGAAGGGGATGAAGAAGGAACAACAGGAAGAAGGGATATGTTTGCAGCAGTCGGGGAAAAAATCCACAAACAAACAGAAGAAAACACATAAAACACGAGACTCAAAACAGAAGGATAAACTGACACAGATCAACAGCCATTTATAAACAGCCAACAGCGATGATCTATCTTTCTTGCTTACGTTCGCCCGATAATTAGATTAGTCGATAGATTATTCGTAGACTGTAGAATTCCTCTTCATCATCCGCCCTTAAAAGGACGTTAAGTGAACGTATCTGCGTTGTGTTGTGGTTTGCAGTATAACTGTTATAATTGCGCCTTTCGGCCCAACACATCCGACTCCAGCACGATATTTGTGAGTACCGGGTTGTTTTCCCTTTTCGATCCCTGCTCGCTTGGACAGACTAGACAGGTTAGTCTGTTACTGGAGGCACCACGGAGAGGTGGAGCAGGGTCTCGATGGTTTTTGTTCACCGATCCTGGCGCAAGCCATCAGCTGTGGGTCGCTGACAACAGCTGTGGGTCGCTGACAACAGCTGTGGGTCGCTGACAACAGCTGTGGGTCGCTGACAACTTCCAGCTCTGCTGCTGGTGATGATCTATCTATCTATCTATTGTCCTTTCGAGCCGAAGACGGCACATAGGGCAGAACCACAATCTCAAAAACAGAAACCTTGCATGCCAAAATGGCACATATTGCAGAGATCACTACTTCTAAAATATATGGCTCTGTTTCCATAACAATACTTTTTACAATGACAGCTTGTCAAGCCATCGATCAACCTCCTTAGTCGCCTCTTACGACATGCCTGGAAGGTTACAGTGTCACTATTCTCTACTTCCCTCATAATGAAGCCCCGGTAACACACGGGATGATGATCTATCTGTACAGTTATTAAGACCTTGAACTTGGTGGCAAATGTGTGTCACTGAATCTATTTTCGTACCGGAAGTAGGAGACCCCAGTGGGAACATTTCTCTGTTGGTGAGATGTGGCCGTGTTTTGGGAACCAGAACTTGAGGAACTGTCTGTAGACGCAAGACTGGAGGTCCGAACTCTCTCCGATACACTGGCCTTTCCCCGATTACCTGTTGAGGTTTAAGTATAAAAACATGAAATAAAGAGAAGTTACAGGTAACAAAAGAACATTTAACTAAAGAGAAGTTACAAGTAACAAAAGAACATTTAACTAAAGAGAAGTTACAGGTAACAAAAGAACATTTAAGTAAAGAGAAGTTACAGGTAACAAAAGAACATTTAACTAAAGAGAAGTGACAGGTAACAAAAGAACATTTAACTAAAGAGAAGTTACAGGTAACAAAAGAGCATTTAACTAAAGAGAAGTCAAAGGTAACACAAGAACATTTAACTAAAGAGAAGTTACAGGTAACAAAAGAACATTTAACTAAAGAGAAGTCAAAGGTAACAAAAGAACATTTAACTAAAGAGAAGTCAAAGGTAACACAAGAACATTTAACTAAAGAGAAGTTACAGGTAACAAAAGAACATTTAACTAAAGAGAAGTTACAGGTAACAAAAGAACATTCAACAAAAGCTCTTGTCTAATTGTGACAACGTCACAATTTCAGAGAATGAACTAGAATATAAAAAGGAAAAGCACAATTTGAGTGAGAGAATTATAATAAAAAGAATATCATTTGAGTAAAAGAAGAAGAACAAAAAATAAAGAAGAAAAAACGGAAACGAAACGTACAAAAAGTTGAAGAAATAGACGACGATATTTGGTGGAACTTTTGCTCTATATTCTTTCTTTCTGTTTCATGCGATCCCCATCCACACAGACACTACTAAATCTAACCACACATCCCTAAACTCCACACACTACTAAATCTAACCACGCATCCCTAAACTCCACACACACTACTACATCTAACCACACATCCCTAACCTCCACACACACTACTACATCTAACCACACATCCCTAAACTCCACACACTACTAAATCTAACCACGCATCCCTAAACTCCACACACACTACTACATCTAACCACACATCCCTAAACTCCACACACACTACTACATCTAACCACACATCCCTAAACTCCACACACTACTAAATCTAACCCCGCATCCCTAACCTCCACACACACTACTACATCTAACCACACATCCCTAACCTCCACACACACTACTAAATCTAACCACACATCCCTAACCTCCACATACACTACTAAATCTAACCACACATCCTTCACCTGTACACACACACTACTAAATCTAACCACACATCCCTAACCTCCACATACACTACTAAATCTAACCACACATCCTTCACCTGTACACACACACTACTAAATCTAACCACACATCCCTCACCTCCACACACACACACTACTAAATCTAACCAAACATTCATCACCTCCACACACACACTACTAAATCTAACCCCACATCCCTCACCCCCCCCACACACACACTACTAAATCGAACCCCACGTCCCTCACCTCCACATACACTACTAAATCTAACCCCACGTCCCTCACCTCCACATACACTACTAAATATAACCCCACATCCCCCACCTCCATACACACACTACTAAATCTAACCACACATCCCTCACCTCCACACACACTACTAAATCTAACCCCACGTCTCTCACCTCCACACACACTACTAAATCTAACCACACATCCCCCACCTCCATACACACACTACTAAATCTAACCACACATCCCTCACCTCCCACACACACTACTAAATCTAACCACACATCCCTCACCTCCACACACACACTACTAAATCTAACCACACATCCCTCACCTCCACACACACTACTAACTATAACCCCACATCCCTCACCTCCACACACACACACATACTACTAAATCTAACCACACATCCCTCACCTCCACACGCACACACAAATAAATCTAACCCCACATCCCTCACCTCCACACACACTACTAACTATAACCCCACATCCCTCACCTCCACACACACACTACTATATATAACCCCACATCCCTCACCTACACACACACAAATAAATCTAACCACACATCCCTCACCTCCACACACACACACTACTAAATCTAACCACACATCCCTCACCTCCACACACACACACTACTAAATCTAACCGCACATCCCTCACCTCCACACACACACTACTAAATCTAACCCCACATCCCTCACCTCCACACACACTACTAAATCTAACCCCACATCCCTCACCTCCACACACTACTAAATCTAACCCCAAATCCCTCACCTCCAGACATGCACAAGGGCACGCATGACTTCCTCCTCTCCTCGTTACCACCTCCGCCAACTGCACTGCCGGAAGACATGAAATTATTGACACCTGTCTGCCTCATGATATCACCGGCGTTGATAACACCTTTAGACGTAGTTGTGAAGCTCCTGATATTTGGTTGTTGTTTTTTTTTATTGGGGGGAGGAAAAATAATTGTTTCAAACTTAGAAACATTGAATAATGAGATCTAATTTAGTGGAGTTTGGTGACACGAAAAGATTGTTATATTTGTGTTGAAGACACGAGTATTAAAGTGTTAGTAATATTTGTGAACACGTAAAGAGTGTTAGTAATATCTGGAAGCAAGTGTAGAGTGTTAGTAATATCTGTAAACATGTATAGAGTGTTGGTAATATCTGGAAGCAAGTGTAGAGTGTTAGTAATATATGGAAGCAAGTGTAGAGTGTTTGTAATATCTGGAAGCATGTATAGAGTGTTAGTAATATCTGGAGGCATGTATAGAGTGTTAGTAATATCTGGAAGCAAGTGTAGAGTGTTAGTAATATCTGGAAGCAAGTGTAGAGTGTTAGTAATATCTGGAAGCAAGTGTAGAGTGTTAGTAATATCTGTAAACATGTATAAAGTGTTAGTAATATCTGTAAACATGTATAGAGTGTTAGTAATATCTGGAAGCAAGTGTAGAGTTTTAGTAATATCTGTAAACATGTATAGAGTGTTAGTAATATCTGGAAGCAAGTGTAGAGTGTTAGTAATATCTGGAAGCAAGTGTAGAGTGTTAGTAATATCTGTAAACATGTGTAGAGTGTTAGTAATATCTGTAAACATGTATAGAGTGTTAGTAATATCTGTAAACATGTATAGAGTGTTAGTAATATCTGTAAACATGTGTAGAGCGTTAGTGAGATCTGGAAGCAAGTGTAGAGTGTTAGTAATATCTGTAAACATGTGTAAAGTGTTAGTGAGATCTGGAAGCAAGTGTAGAGTGTTTGTAATATCTGGAAGCAAGTGTAGAGTGTTAGTAATATCTGTAAACATGTATAGAGTGTTAGTAATATCTGTAAACATGTGTAGAGTGTTAGTTAGATCTAGAAGCATGTGTAGGGTGTTAGTAATATCTGGAAGCATGTATAGAGTGTTAGTGAGATCTGGAAGCAAGTGTAGAGTGCTAGTAATATCTGGAAGCATGTGTAGGGTGTTAGTAATATCTGGAAGCATGTGTAGGGTGCTAGTAATATCTGTAAACATGTATAGAGTGTTAGTGAGATCTGGAAGCAAGTGTAGAGTGTTAGTAATGTCTGTAAACATGTATAGAGTGTTAGTGAGATCTGGAAGCAAGTGCAGAGTGTAATAGTTGGAGACAGATCTAGAGTTTTGGTCCGTGACATTTTGTAGTATGAGGGAGATTTGGGTGGCTAAATCCACGTCATTAAATCTATTTATAGATAACTCGTAATTACTTTTTTTTGTATGGGAAGAAATGTCTCTCTTACGTGTTGTTTTGGAAATTTATCTATGTGGTCATTTTGTTTATATTTCAGGACAAAATTTTAGTTCCCAAGCAGAAGCGATGTGTTTAGTGATGTTTGAGGAGAAAATTAAGTTGTTTTGATGACGTTTGCTGATAAAATTAAGTTGTTTTATTGATGTTTGATAAAAGAATTAAGTTGTTATAGTTATGTTAGAGGACAACTTTAAGTTGTCTAAGTGATGCTTGAGGACAAAATTAAGTTGTTTTAGTGATGTTTGAGGACAAAATTAAGTTGTTTTGATGACGTTTGATGACAAAATTAAGTTGTTTTGATGACGTTTGATGACAAAATTAAGTTGTTTTGATGACGTTTGATGATAAAATTAAGTTGTTTTAGTGATGTTTGAGGACAAAATTAAGTTGTTTTAGTGATGTTTGAGGACAAAATTAAGTTGTTTTAGTGATGTTTGAGGAGAAAATTAAGTTGTTTTAGTGATGTTTGAGGACAAAATTAAGTTGTTTTAGTGATGTTTGAGGACAAAATTAAGTTGTTTTAGTGATGTTTGAGGACAAAATTAAGTTGTTTTGATGACGTTTGATGACAAAATTAAGTTGTTTTGATGACGTTTGATGACAAAATTAAGTTGTTTTGATGACGTTTGATGATAAAATTAAGTTGTTTTAGTGATGTTTGAGGACAAAATTAAGTTGTTTTAGTGATGTTTGAGGACAAAATTAAGTTGTTTTAGTGATGTTTGAGGACAAAATTAAGTTGTTTTAGTGATGTTTGAGGACAAAATTAAGTTGTTTTAGTGATGTTTGAGGACAAAATTAAGTTGTTTTAGTGATGTTTGAGGAGAAAATTAAGTTGTTTTAGTGATGTTTGAGGACAAAATTAAGTTGTTTTAGTGATGTTTGAGGACAAAATTAAGTTGTTTTAGTGATGTTTGAGGACAAAATTAAGTTGTTTTGATGACGTTTGATGACAAAATTAAGTTGTTTTGATGACGTTTGATGACAAAATTAAGTTGTTTTGATGACGTTTGATGATAAAATTAAGTTGTTTTAGTGATGTTTGAGGACAAAATTAAGTTGTTTTAGTGATGTTTGAGGACAAAATTAAGTTGTTTTAGTGATGTTTGAGGAGAAAATTAAGTTGTTTTAGTGATGTTTGAGGACAAAATTAAGTTGTTTTAGTGATGTTTGAGGACAAAATTAAGTTGTTTAGTGATGTTTGAGGACAAAATTAAGTTGTTTTAGTGATGTTTGAGGACAAAATTAAGTTGTTTTAGTGATGTTTGAGGACAAAATTAAGTTGTTTTAGTGATGTTTGAGGAGAAAATTAAGTTGTTTTGATGACGTTTGCTGATAAAATTAAGTTGTTTTATTGATGTTTGATAAAAGAATTAAGTTGTTATAGTTATGTTAGAGGACAACTTTAAGTTGTCTAAGTGATGCTTGAGGACAAAATTAAGTTGTTTTAGTGATGCTTGAGGACAAAATTAAGTTGTTTTAGTGATGTTTGATGACAAAATTAAGTTGTTTTGATGACGTTTGATGACAAAATTAAGTTGTTTTGATGACGTTTGATGACAAAATTAAGTTGTTTTGATGACGTTTGATGATAAATTAAGTTGTTTTAGTGATGTTTGATGACAAAATTAAGTTCGTTTTAATGATGTTTGAGGACAAAATTAAGTTGTTTTAATGATGTTTGAGGACAAAATTAAGTTGTTTTAGTGATGTTTGAGGACAAAATTAAGTTGTTTTAGTGATGTTTGATGACAAAATTAAGTTTGTTTTAATGATGTTTGGTGACAAGAATAATTCTGTAATGGTCTATATTTATTTTCAAGCCTCTTTAAAGAAGTAGGTTTCTCCTGAGACATCCGTAAAAATCCACATTTGTCCATAGATATAAACAAAATGAATATTTGTATCAAATCAATAAGATTGACAATAAGATTGACAATAAGATTGACAATAAGATTGACAATAAGATTGACAATAAGATTGACAATAAGATTGACAATAAGATTGACAATAAGATTGACAATAAGATTGACAATAAGATTGACAATAAGATTGACAATAAGATTGACAATAAAAAAAAAGTAAAGTACCCCCGTCACGCCAAGTGGCGTATAGGGAATATGGTGTTAGTGACCATCAATTTTACAGACCTTCGGCACATGATTTTTGGGGTAATGTGGTCGGTATTACGCCCGTGTCGCTTTACTTTCCCAGAAAAAAATCCGGTATCCATTATGGCTGGGTGAACCTGGAAGCCGTCGGTCAGGATCGAACCCGACCTCTTGTCCTTTGTAGTCCAGTTCTGTAATAACTGAGCTTCCCTGTAGAGTAGCCCCCGTGGTTCATGCGGCCTCAGATTGACAATAAGATTGACAGTAAGATTGACAATAAGATTGACAATAAGATTGACAGTAAGATTGACAATAAGATTGACAATAAGATTGACAGTAAGATTGACAATAAGATTGACAATAAGATTGACAGTAAGATTGACAGTAAGATTGACAGTAAGATTGACAGTAAGATTGACAATAAGATTGACAGTAAGATTGACAATAAGATTGACAATAAGATTGACAATAAGATTGACAATAAGATTGACAATAAGATTGACAGTAAGATTGACAGTAAGATTGACAGTAAGATTGACAATAAGATTGACAGTAAGATTGACAGTAAGATTGACAGTAAGATTGACAGTAAGATTGACAATAAGATTGACAGTAAGATTGACAATAAGATTGACAGTAAGATTGACAGTAAGATTGACAATAAGATTGACAGTAAGATTGACAGTAAGATTGACAATAAGATTGACAATAAGATTGACAATAAGATTGACAATAAGATTGACAGTAAGATTGACAGTAAGATTGACAGTAAGATTGACAATAAGATTGACAATAAGATTGACAATAAGATTGACAGTAAGATTGACAATAAGATTGACAGTAAGATTGACAGTAAGATTGACAGTAAGATTGACAGTAAGATTGACAATAAGATTGACAATAAGATTGACAATAAGATTGACAGTAAGATTGACAGTAAGATTGACAATAAGATTGACAATAAGATTGACAGTAAGATTGACAGTAAGATTGACATTAAGATTGACATTAAGATTGACAGTAAGATTGACATTAAGATTGACAGTAAGATTGACAGTAAGATTGACAGTAAGATTGACAATAAGATTGACAGTAAGATTGACAGTAAGATTGACAATAAGATTGACAGTAAGATTGACAGTAAGATTGACAATAAGATTGACAATAAGATTGACAGTAAGATTGACAGTAAGATTGACAGTAAGATTGACAGTAAGATTGACAGTAAGATTGACAATAAGATTGACAATAAGATTGACAATAAGATTGACAATAAGATTGACAGTAAGATTGACAGTAAGATTGACAGTAAGATTGACAATAAGATTGACAATAAGATTGACAATAAGATTGACAGTAAGATTGACAATAAGATTGACAGTAAGATTGACAGTAAGATTGACAGTAAGATTGACAGTAAGATTGACAATAAGATTGACAATAAGATTGACAGTAAGATTGACAGTAAGATTGACAGTAAGATTGACAATAAGATTGACAATAAGATTGACAGTAAGATTGACAGTAAGATTGACATTAAGATTGACATTAAGATTGACAGTAAGATTGACATTAAGATTGACAGTAAGATTGACAGTAAGATTGACAGTAAGATTGACAGTAAAATTGACAGTAAGATTGACAATAAGATTGACAGTAAGATTGACAGTAAGATTGACAATAAGATTGACAATAAGATTGACAGTAAGATTGACAGTAAGATTGACAATAAGATTGACAGTAAGATTGACAGTAAGATTGACAATACGATTGACAGTAAGATTGACATTAAGATTGACAATAAGATTGACAATAAGATTGACAATAAGATTGACAGTAAGATTGACAGTAAGATTGACAATAAGATTGACAATAAGATTGACAGTAAGATTGACAGTAAGATTGACAGTAAGATTGACAGTAAGATTGACAATAAGATTGACAATAAGATTGACAATAAGATTGACAGTAAGATTGACAGTAAGATTGACAGTAAGATTGACAGTAAGATTGACAATAAGATTGACAATAAGATTGACAATAAGATTGACAATAAGATTGACAGTAAGATTGACAGTAAGATTGACAGTAAGATTGACATTAAGATTGACAATAAGATTGACAATAAGATTGACAGTAAGATTGACAGTAAGATTGACAATAAGATTGACAGTAAGATTGACAATAAGATTAACAGTAAGATTGACAGTAAGATTGACAATAAGATTAACAGTAAGATTGACAGTAAGATTGACAATAAGATTGACAGTAAGATTGACATTAAGATTGACAATAAGATTGACAGTAAGATTGACAATAAGATTAACAGTAAGATTGACAGTAAGATTGACAATAAGATTAACAGTAAGATTGACAGTAAGATTGACAATAAGATTAACAGTAAGATTGACAGTAAGATTGACAATAAGATTGACAATAAGATTGACAGTAAGATTGACAATAAGATTGACAATAAGATTGACAATAAGATTGACAATAAGATTGACAGTAAGATTGACAATAAGATTGACAATAAGATTGACAGTAAGATTGACAGTAAGATTGACAGTAAGATTGACAGTAAGATTGACAATAAGATTGACAGTAAGATTGACAATAAGATTAACAGTAAGATTGACAGTAAGATTGACAATAAGATTGACAATATGCTTGTCAACAAGATTGATTGAGGGTTATTCCTCCTTCCCAACCCGACCCCTCCCCCATCCATCCTAAAAATAGCCATGGAAACGATAAGACGGACAGGTTGGTAAATTCCACCATCCAGAGACAA
Organism: Megaustenia siamemsis; assembly: GCA_032433765.1. Taxonomy (NCBI): domain Eukaryota; kingdom Metazoa; phylum Mollusca; class Gastropoda; order Stylommatophora; family Ariophantidae; genus Megaustenia; species Megaustenia siamemsis. Next base: position 9,006,365 of record JAVIAB010000025.1, read on the forward strand.
GTCCAACTTATGTTGAATCAAAGAGGTTTGTTAGGAACAAATACATGAACACATGGGACACAGAACAGCAGGGCTACCTAAAACATGATGCCTACCACTAGCTCAACAGACAAGAACAAGTCACCATTTATAGACTCCGAAATGGCCACAACAGATTGAAGTACCACCTTTTCAAAATCATCAAGATAGGAACCTCTGATGAATGTGACCGTGGCACAAACACAACGACTGCTGGACATCTGTTGCAATCATGTCCAACATATGATGAACTGAGAAGGCTCTTGTGGCTATCATCGGTACAATACCAGGTCAAACTGTATGGAGATGCCATCAGCCTTGAGCTGACGAACGAATTCTTTGAAATGATTAATTTTCAGGATTATTTAGGAGCAATATTAAAGCAGGTAAATGAATTTCAATATCTGGGAACAATGTTAACCTCAGATGGTAGATGTACAACAGAGGTGAGATGGTAGATGTACAACAGAGGTGAGATGGTAGATGTACAACAGAGGTGAGATGGTAGATGTACAACAGAGGTGAGATGGTAGATGTACAACAGAGGTGAAATGGTAGATGTACAATAGAGGTGAGATGGTAGATGTACAACAGAGGTGAGATGCAGAATGGTTCAGGCAAAAGCAGCTTTCCAAAAAATGAGGAAGATACTATGCAATCCATTTTTGAAAAAAGAAACAAGAAAAAGAGTTCTTAAATGTTATGTAGAGCCAGTCTTAACATATGGATGTGAATCATGGACAATAGGACAACAGACTAAATACAATAATTGGAGGCTGTAGAAATGTGGGTTTATCAGAATAATGTCGAGAATATCATGGAAAGCTAAAAAGAGTAATGAAAATTTTCTGAAAGAGGCCAAAACAAAAAGAGAGTTAATTTCCAATATTATCAAGAAACAATCATCATTTTTGGCCATGTAATGAGAAGAGAACAACTGGAATATATTATAACAACTGGGGAAAATTGAGGGACGAAGAGATAGAGGGAAGCAAAGAGAAAAGATACCAGACAGCTTTAAGAGAATGACTTTGCAGACGGTCAACAACAGAAATGATAAATAACTGTCGAGATCGAAAGTTGTGGAGAGACATGATCACATTCGCCAGCAGGCCCGGAACTTGATGATGATTAATTGCGACGCCTAGAGGTGAACGTGGAAGTAGAAGAAGGATCAATGTACAATAACGTTGGTTTCAAAATCGAAATGATGTTCAAGCGCATTAACTAGACAGAAAATTGGACAGGACAAATCAACCAATCAATCGAAAGTACTATTTTAGGTAGTTGCGCGAGCGGGTAATCCCAATACAAGCCTGGAAAACATGAACAATTAACGCGCCATTAGTTTGGGAAAACAAGTTAGGGAAATTAGAGTTTTGTATTAAATTCTGTCATCAATATCATCAAATGCCGTCCCCGCATCGAAGGTTGGCTACCATGGAGCGCTATTCTGTTGTCTCTTGCTTTGATAGTGCAGGTTGTCATAGGCTGACTTATCCATCTTTTTTATGTTAATCGTCCATGTTAGTCTTGGTCTGTCTCTGCCTCGTTTATCTTGTATTTTCCCTTCCAAGATTACTTTTAGTAGGCTGTTGTGTCTTTTAACATGCCCTAAAAATCTCATTTGTCTTGTTTGAATTGTGTTTAGCAGTTCTTTTATTTTTAGTTGTTTTGAAACTTCATCGCTTGTTTTCTTTTCTTTCTATCCAATTCTTCCTATTCATCTATAAATCCACATTTCAAAGGATTCAATTTTCTGTTCTGTTTTATTGTCTAATGTCCATGTTTCTTAACCATACAGGAATGTTGAGAAGATTTTGCTATTCTTAGTTTTATGTAGATAATAAATGACACAATATTGCAGCCACGTAGGTCTTCTGTGGAGAAACAAGCAATTAAATGTAGAAGATGGCTTCCTCGTCTTTTCTTTTTTCTCCTTCTTCTCCTTCTTCTTCCTATAACCTTAGACGTCTTTGGAGCACCACTGACAAACGTCGTCGACTTTTGACGTCTTTGGAGCACCACTGACAAACGTCGTCGACTTTTGACGTCTTTGGAGCACCACTGACAAACGTCGTCGACTTTTGACGTCTTTGGAGCACCACTGACAAACGTCGTCGACTTTTGACGTCTTTGGAGCACCACTGACAAACGTCGTCGACCTTGAACATTGTTGGGGCACTACTGACAAACGTCGTCGAACTTTGACGTCTTTGGGGCACCACTGACAAACGTCGTCGACTTTTGACGTCTTTGGAGCACCACTGACAAACGTCGTCGACTTTTGACATCTTTGGAGCACCACTGACAGACGTCGTCGACCTTGAACGTTGTTGGGGCACCACTGACAAACGTCGTCGACCTTTGACGTCTTTGGGGCACCACTGACAAACGTCGTCGACCTTCTCCATTTCTCTCTATATTCAGTCCTTCATTGTGACTCTGAAAAGTCAAGACCTGTCCATTCTTTGATGTCATCTTCCCATATCTTTCTTTGCCTACCTCTTCTTCTCGCTCCTTTCACAGTTCCTGGCAGAATGGTCTTTCCTAGGCCAGACGTTCTTGGACTGATGATATCAGACGTTCTTGGACTGATGATATCAGACGTTCTTGGACTGATGATATCAGACGTTCTAGGACTGATGATATCAGACGTTCTTGGACTGATGATATCAGACGTTCTTGGACTGATGATATCAGACGTTCTTGGACTGATGATATCAGACGTTCTTGGACTGATGATATCAGACGTTCTTGGACTGATGATATCAGACGTTCTTGGACTGATGATATCAGACGTTCTTGGACTGATGATATCAGACGTTCTTGGGCTGATGATATCAGACGTTCTTGAACTGATGATATCAGACGTTCTTGGGCTGATGATATCAGACGTTCTTGAACTGATGATATCAGACGTTCTAGGACTGATGATATCAGACGTTCTTGAACTGATGATATCAGACGTTCTTGGACTGATGATATCAGACGTTCTTGGACTGATGATATCAGACGTTCTTGGACTGATGATATCAGACGTTCTTGGACTGATGATATCAGACGTTCGATACGGATAATATTGATATCAAACTCCGAAGCATCACAACAAAATAGAGCATAGAAATATCACGAACAACTAATCTTATCGACCGTCCAAGGGACCTGAAAGAGATTTAATTGATCAAATAAGCAGGAATATAGACATACTAGTGAAAGAAAGAAACAAGAAAGGTCTCAGTCTGAACAGTAGGAAAACAGAAGTAAAGGTCATATCGAAGAAACAATCATCACAATCATGCAGCATAAAAATAAACAGGACAAACCTGAAACAAGTACAACGCGTCACATACTTGGGCACAATAATAACAACGAATGGAAGAAACACCACAGAAATAAAAAGCTGAATAGCTCAGGCCAAAATAGCAGTTCAGAAAATGAAAAAAAACTATTTCTTTGAGCAACAAGTCTATGTTAAAATCTGTAAGAAAGAGAGTTATTCTGTGCTATATAGACCTAATTGTGACCTATGGAAGCGAATCATGGGCAGCAGACAGACATTTGAAAATACGTCTAGACACCCACAGAGCTGAGATTTCTTAGGAGACTGGTGAAAGTTCCCTGGACAGATAAAAAGACCGATGAAGACATTCTCAAAGAGGCCAACACAAAAAGGGAGCTCATAAAAAAACATCAGAAATAAACAATCCACACTATTCAGACACATCATGAGAAAAAAAAAATGTTGGAATACTTGGTAGATCGGGAGCCGCGACAGCTCAGTGGTTAGTGAACTACACTACAAAGGATAAGGGGTAGGGTTCGATCCCAACCGACGGCTTCCAGTTCACCCAGCCTTAAATGGGTCCAGCCTTAAATGGGTACCGGATTTTTTCTGGGAAAGTAAAGCAGCACGGGCGTAATACCGACCACATTACCCCTAAAAATCATACGATGAAGGTCAGTAAAATGTATGGTCACTAAACCATGTTCCCTATACGCCGACTTTGAAGGCCTATTGGGCCGAAACGTCGTTTAGTCTGTGTCGTCCACTTATCACGTAAAGCTTCTAACATAAAATGACGGGGCACTTTACTGATTTTTCTTACTTTTTACTTGTTTTCCCTATACGCCACTTGGCGTGACGGGGCACTTTACTGTTTTTTTCTTACTTTTTACTTGTTTTCCCTATACGCCACTTGGCGTGACGGGGCACTTTACTGTTTTTTCTTACTTTTTACTTGTTTAGACCTGGCAAAATACAGGGAAAGAGAGATCGTGGACACCAAAGAGATAAGATACTACATAACTTGGTGTCATGGCATGAAAATCAGTCAACAACAGAACTGATACGATGTACTAATAATTGAAGATTGTGGAGGGACATAACCGCCTACGCGAACCGGTATGGCACACTACGACGATGCAGGCATAAATATATTTGATCAAAATAAATAATATTAGAAAGAAGATAAACACAATGAACGAACTATTCACCGGAAGCTCATATTATCAAGGCATTTTTCTGACATGCGCAATGAAGAATACATTTTTGAAGACATCCTAAACTATAAACGATTCATACAGAATTCCTCTAATGACAACACACGAAATGATGACGTCAAATAAGAACCAATTTCAACCAATCAAATGATGTACACTGACTTCCTATCAATCTGTTCCGTGCACGTTACTCTCTTTTCATACAAAAATTTCGCAAAACGAAAAGAAGCAATTTCAAATCAATTTATCATTGAAGCTTGGAAATAATAACTACTTATTATACCATTACAAGAGTTGTGGAAGTTTGCAAATGATGGTGGCTCTATATTTAGAATAGCTGTTAGAAGCAGAAATATAAGGACTCGTATATCGATTGAATCGTAAAATGAAAAGTCGTTAAACAAGACAGATCAATAAATAAATTATGACTGCTAGAAATGTGAATTTTTTAAGAGAAGATTTTAATGGGATTTTTTAGATGGAGAAATTAGTTGATTTAAGGTTGTGTAGGAGGTTTATGTAAATAGAAGTGTAATAATGAATGTGGGAGATTTGTGTAATTAGGAGTGTCATAGTGTTTGTGGGAGGTTTGTGTAATTAGGAGTGTCATACTGTTTTTAGGCGATTTTGTGTAATTAGGAGTGTCATACTGTTTGTGAGAGGTTTGTGTAATTAGGGGTGTCATAGAGTTTGTGGGAGGTTTGTGTAATTAGGAGTGTCATACTGTTTTTAGGCGACTTGTGTAATTAGGAGTGTCATAGTGTTTTTATGCGATTTGTGTAATTAGGAGTGTCATACTGTTTTTAGGTGATTTGTGTAATTAGGAGTGTCATACTGTTTTTTGGTGATTTGTGTAATTAGGAGTGGCATACTGTTTTTATGCGGTTTGTGTAATTAGGAGTGTCATACTGTTTTTATGTGATTTGTGTAATTAGGAGTGCCATAGTGTTTGTGGGAGGTTTGTGTAATTAGGAGTGTCATACTGTTTTTAGGCGATTTGTGTAATTAGGAGTGTCATACTGTTTTTAGGCGATTTGTGTAATTAGGAGTGTCATACTGTTTTTAGGTGATTTGTGTAATTAGGAGTGTCATACTGTTTTAGGTGATTTGTGTAATTAGGAGTGTCATACTGTTTTTAGATGATTTGTGTAATTAGGAGTGTCATACTGTTTTTAGGTAATTTGTGTAATTAGGAGTGTCATACTGTTTTTAGGTGATTTGTGTAATTAGGAGTGTCATACTGTTTTTAGGTGATTTGTGTAATTAGGAGTGTCATAGTGTTTGTAGGAGGTTTGTGTAATTAGGAGTGTCATAGTGTTTGTAGTTGGTTTGTGTAATTAGGAGTGTCATAGTGTTTGTAGGAGGTTTGTGTAATTAGGAGTATCATAGTGTCTGGGAGATTTGTGTAATTAGGAGCGTCATAGTGTTTGTAGGAGATTTGTGCAATTAGGAGAGTCATAGTGTTTGTGGGAGATTTGTGTAATTAGGAGTGTCATAATGTTTGTGGGAGATTTGTGTAATTATGAGTATTATAGTGTTTGTAGGAGGTTGGTGTAATTAGTAGTGTCAAAGAGTTTGTGGGAGATGTGTATGACAACGTAGATTTAAGCTTTTTTTAACTTTCAAAATGATTATAGAGAGTAGAGTGATTGTTGTTTTGTGCAATTATTGCTGAAGATTCATACGAATATTGTGGATTATTTATTATTAAATCTTCATATAATTATTGTATTGTTGTTATTGTTGAATGTTTATATGTTTATTGTATTGTATTTAATGTGGTATTTATAAGTGCTGCAGAGGTGAGGTGCAGAGTGGATCAGGCAAAAACAGTTTCGAAAAAATTAGGAAGATACCGTGCAATCCATTTTTGACAATAGAAACATGAAAGAGAATTCTTAAATATTATGTAAAACCAATCTTGACATTTGGATGTGAATCATGGACAATAGGATAGCAGATAAGAAAATCACTGGAGGTTGCAGAAATGTGGTTTTACAGAAGAATTTAGAGAATACCATGGACAGCTTAGAGGATTAATACAAATTTCTGAAAGAGGCCAAAGGAAAAAGAGAGCTAATTTCCAATATTAGGAAGAAACAATCATCATGTTTTGGCCATGTAATGAGATGGGAACAGCTGGAATATATTGTAACAACTGGGAAAATTGAGGGACGAAGAGATAGAAGGAAGTAAAGAGAAAAGATACCATACAGCTTAAGAGAATGGCTTGGGAGAAGGTAAACAACAGAAATGATAAATAACTGTCAAGGTCGAAAGCTGTGTTGAGACATGATCTCCTACCCCAGCAGGCCCGGCACTTGATGATGATAATGATGATGATCATATATCGGATAGCAACATATGGTTTGGAATCATGGACAGTGTGGCAAACATCAAGGTAGAACGTTTTTTCATGCGAAACAAAATGGTAGCAGAGAAATATTCTAGATACCGTGGATAATGAAAAGGAGCAATGGAGATATATTAAACGAATGAAATTGAGATCTGGCTAGAGACAGAGATTCTTTCAGACGGGCTGTGGTGAATGTAACGTTCTGTGGGAGATCTGGCTAGAGACAGAGATTCTTTCAGACAGGCTGTGGTGAATGTAACGTTCTGTGGGAGATCTGGCTAGAGACAGAGATTCTTTCAGACGGGTTGTGGTGAATGCAACGTTCTGTGGGAGATCTGGCTAGAGACAGAGATTCTTTCAGACTGGCTGTGGTGAATGTAACGTTCTGTGGGAGATCTGGCTAGAGACAGAGATTCTTTGAGACGGGTTGTGGTGAATGCAACGTTCTGTGGGAGATCTGGCTAGAGATAGAGATTCTTTCAGACGAGTTGTGGTGAATGCAACGTTATGTGGGAGATCTGGCTAGAGACAGAGATTCTTTCAGACGGGCTGTGGTGAATGCAAGGTTCTGTTGGAGATCTGGCTAGAGACAGAGATTCTTTCAGACAGGCTGTGGTGAATGCAACGTTCTGTTGGAGATCTGGCTAGAGACAGAGATTCTTTCAGACTGGCTGTGGTGAGTGCAACGTTCTGTTGGAGATCTGGCTAGAGACAGAGATTCTTTCAGACGGGCTGTGGTGAATGTAACGTTCTGTGGGAGATCTGGCTAGAGACAGAGATTCCTTCAGACGGGCTGTGGTGAATGCAACGTTTTGTGGGAGATCTGGCTAGAGACAGAGATTCTTTCAGACGGGCTGTGGTGAATGTAACGTTCTGTTGGAGATCTGGCTAGAGACAGAGATTCTTTCAGACGGGCTGTGGTGAATGTAACGTTCTGTTGGAGATCTGGCTAGAGACAGAGATTCTTTCAGACGGGCTGTGGTGAATGCAACGTTCTGTGGGAGATCTGGCTAGAGACAGAGATTCTTTCAGACGGGCTGTGGTGAATGTAACGTTCTGTTGGAGATCTGGCTAGAGACAGAGATTCTTTGAGACGGGTTGTGGTGAATGCAACGTTCTGTGGGAGATCTGGCTAGTAGACAGAGATTCTTTCAGACGGGCTGTGGTGAATGCAAGGTTCTACAAAGGACATGCGACCTTATGATTATATATACACACTTGTTAGTTAGTGCCTTTAATATAGTTTTTGACTTAAGTACATTTTTCATGTTCTTGTTCTGCATATCATGTTTTTGTTTGATTGTTTATATTTTTGAGCGATGTTTTATGTAAATCAGAAAGGTCACGTTTTGTGTTTTCTTTTCCCATGTACAGCTGTCATAAAACAACAATGTATTAGACACGATTTGTTGGTCTGTGCTTCAGAAATAGATTATGATGTAGATGAAGAAGAAGATGAAGAAGGAAAAGACGCAGGAGAAGAAGAGGATGAAGAAAAAGAAGAAACATATTTAGAAGAAGAGGAAGAGAACTATTTGGATGAAGAAGAGGAAGAAGATGAAGAAAATTAGAAGAGAAAAAGTAGACAAAGTAGATGTATAAGAAGGTAAAGAAGAAGAAGAAGAGGAAGAAGAAGTGAAAGAAGAAGAGAAAGAAAAACAAGAAGAATATTAACAATTAAAATAAAAGAGGAAGAATATTTAAAAGCAGCAGCAGAAGAAGAAGAAATCTCAGAGCAGATGGGAAGCAAATAAAAGGGAGATAAGAAAATGGTTACCTACCTGACACTGACGCACGTCCTGGGGTCCCTACAGCCACTAAACCCGAGTAGGAATGCTGGGCTTGGTAAACTGTTAGTCCGAGGCCTAGGCGAGGTCTTTGGCACAAGCCCGTGGGACGGACCGGCAGGAACCGCAACTGACATAGATCTTGTCTGCTTAGAGGGAGAATCTGTGCCCCCGTGCGGTCCGCAGACATTTTGGCCCGGAAGCTCCAAATTCTGACGCATGGCGTGTTGCTCCGTTCCTCTAAAATAAGTCGTGTTTACAAATGTTGAACGGAAACTGTTTTGGGCGTAATATATCCGTTTAACAATGTTTGAGCACCCAACCCAGACAGAACTACTAGATAAGCTTTAACTGTAGCGTGGCGGTTAAGATGTGTGACGGTGTTATGAGATTTAGCCTAGCCATTAAATTCGTTTGATTTCCTGAAATTGACGTCTTCAGGTGGCACAACGTGGAAGATTGTCTTTGACAATCCTGAAGGCTATCCCAGGACGTTGATTGATACACGTACAGCATCCATGACTAAAACAGGGTTAAAACAAATTTCCTATCTCCATGTAAGTGATTAGACGACACGGTAACCACTGAAAGCTCAACTTTGTATCCTTAGAAAATATTGTTGAAAATATTGTTGAAAATATTGTTGAAAATATTGTTGAAAATATTGTTGAAAATATTATTGAAAATATTGTTGAAATTATTGTTGAAAATTTGTTGAAAAAATTGTTGAAAATATTGTTGAAAATTTGTTGAAAATATTGTTGAAATTATTGTAGAAAATTTGTTGAAAATATTGTTGAAAATATTGTTGAAAATATTGTTGAAAATATTGTTGAAAAAATTGTTGAAAATATTGTTGAAAATATTGTTGAAAAATATTGTTGAAAATATTGTTGAAATTATTGTTGAAAATTTGTTGAAAATATTGTTGAAAATATTGTTGAAATTATTGTTGAAATTATTGTTGAAAAATTTGTTGAAAATATTGTTGAAATTATTGTTGAAAATATTGTTGAAATTATTGTTGAAAATATTGTTGAAAAAGTTGTTGAGAATTTGTTGAAAATATTGTTGAAAATATTGTTGAAATTGTTGAAAATATTTTTGAAAATATTGTTAAAAAAGTTGTTGAAAATATTGTTGAAAATATTGTTGAAATTATTGTTGAAAATATTGTTGAAATTGTTTAAAATATTGATGGTCAAGTATTTTAGGAGAAAAAGTTGCAGCGCCGAGCCGAGTAATTTGGACACGTCAATGTTGATATTTTGTGAAGATCACTGTCTCTCAGCAATCTGCTGTTTTTGCTTAAATAATTGTCCCTGTCCCTGGAATAACAGCCGCTGTTTTTTGTGGAAATCACTGTCACTGGAATATCAGCTGCTGTTTTTGTGGAAATCGCTGTCGCTGGAATAACAGCTGCTGTTTTTGTGGAAATCACTGTCGCTGGAATAACAGCTGCTGTTTTTGTGGAAATCGCTGTCACTGGAATAACAGCTCTTGTTTTTTTGTGTGAAAATCGCTGTTCCTGAAATAACAGCTGCTGTTATCTGAAAATCACTGTCCCTGGAATAACAGCTGCTGTTTTGTGAAAATCACTGTCCCTGAAATAACAGCTGCTGTTATCTGAAAATCACTGTCCCTCGAATAACAGCTGCTGTTTTGTGAAAATCACTGTCCCTGAAATAACAGCTGCTGTTATCTGAAAATCACTGTCCCTGGAATAACAGCTGCTGTTTTGTGAAAATCACTGTTCCTGAAATAATGTTAAAGTCTTTGATCAAAGTGCTGCTCCGACTTTTGGATAATCAACTGTGTGTTGAATGGACACTTTCATCCCCTGTAGGAGAACGAAGTACTTCAGTTAAACATTAACACCAAAAGATATGATAATAGAATCGTGTATATCCAGTTATCAATTAAATGTTATTTACATGTTAAATAAACCTATAAAAAAACAGATTACTTTTTTGGTAACAACAGGTTATAAACTAAAAAAATAAACCTCTCGATTGTCCGTATCTTCTTGAATGAAATGACTAGAAGTCTAGTCGTGTGTTTTGTCGTGACGTAGTACTCAAATCGGCCACTTTATTTTAAAATAGACACAAATCTATAAAGCTTAAAATAAACGTTAAAAATTAATACAGAAGTAAGCGAGTATCTATAAATACAACAAAATTGGTGCCAAAGAAAGACACAACACTTTAATAAGTACCTTACAACTTATAAACCAAGCAACGCTGACAGTATCTGAAACATAATTGGCAGGTGGTCTGAAATAGAACTCTTAAATATCGAACTAGCGCACTGACAACAGAGGAGACAAGTAGAGAAATCGACAAAACGGATGTGACAAATAAGTGTTTTCATTGGTTTAGAGAAGCTATTTTTGGCTGTTTGAAAACAGCCAAACTCAAGAATGAGTTAAAACTGTCACAGCAGACTATGTATTTATGGAGAAGGCATTTTTAACAAAACAAATACAATATTAAAGTTGTGTTTACTAGATGAAAAGCTACAAGTATAATAAAGGAGTACGGCAAGGACACGGTGCTATCATTTTTTAAATTTATTTATCGATCTTTTCCTCTTTCTTTCTTTTTTCTTTCCTTATTTTTTTTCATGCTTCCTTCCTTCCTCCCTCCCTCCCTTCCTTCATTCATTCTTTCTTTCTTTCATTCTTTATTTCTTCACTTCTTCTTTCTTTAAAAAAATAATTTGTCGGTTCTTTTTGTTCTTAATTTTCTTTCTCTTTTTTCTTTCCTTTCACAAATAATTTGTAGCTTCTTCTTCTTTGTCTTTATTTTTAACTTTCTTTCTTTCTTAATAAAAAAGGAAGATTTTGTCGGTTCTTCTTTTTCGCAGTCTTCCTTCTTTCCTTCATCCTTTCTTTCAACTATCTATCCACCTACCCATCTACCTACCTGGGTAGGTTTCTGCTTAAAATTTTGCCCGGGCTGCTGCCAATTTTTTATGCCGGACTGCTGGAGGAAGCAGAATTCTAGGTCTGTGGCTGCTGGAGGAATCAGAATTCTAGGTCTGGGGCTGCTGGAGGAAACAGAATTCTTGGTCTGTGGCTGCTGGAGGAAACAGAATTCTAGGTCTGTGGCTGCTGGAGGAAACAGAATTCTAGGTCTGTGGCTGCTGGAGGAAACATAATTCTAGGTCTGGGGCTGCTGGAGGAAACAGAATTCTAGGTCTGGGGCTGCTGGAGGAAACATAATTCTAGGTCTGGGGCTGCTGGAGGAAACAGAATTCTAGGTCTGGGACTGCTGGATGAAACAGAATTCTAGGTCTGGGGCTGCTGGAGGAAACAGAATTCTAAGTCTGGGACTGCTGGAGGAAACAGAATTCTAAGTCTGGGACTGTTGGATGAAACAGAATTCTAAGTCTGGGACTGCTGGAGGAAACAGAATTCTAAGTCTGGGACTGCTGGAGGAAACAGAATTCTAAGTCTGGGACTGCTGGAGGAAACAGAATTCTAGGTCTGGGACTGCTGGATGAAACAGAATTCTAAGTCTGGGACTGCTGGAGGAAACAGAATTCTAAGTCTGGGACTGCTGGAGGAAACAGAATTCTAAGTCTGGGACTGCTGGAGGAAACAGAATTCTAAGTCTGGGACTGCTGGAGGAAACAGAATTCTAAGTCTGGGACTGCTGGAGGAAACATAATTCTAAGTCTGGGACTGCTGGAGGAAACAGAATTCTAAGTCTGGGACTGCTGGAGGAAACAGAATTCTAAGTCTGGGACTGCTGGAGGAAACAGAATTCTAAGTCTGGGACTGTTGGATGAAACAGAATTCTAGGTCTGGGACTGCTGGAGGAAACAGAATTCTTGGTCTGGGACTGCTGGAGGAAACAGAATTCTAGGTCTGGGACTGCTGGAGGAAACAGAATTCTAGGTCTGGGGCTGCTGGAGGAAACAGAATTCTAAGTCTGGGACTGCTGGAGGAAACAGAATTCTAGGTCTGGGACTGCTGGAGGAAACAGAATTCTAAGTCTGGGACTGTTGGATGAAACAGAATTCTAGGTCTGGGGCTGCTGGAGGAAACAGAATTCTAGGTCTGGGACTGCTGGAGGAAACAGAATTCTAAGTCTGGGACTGCTGGAGGAAACAGAATTCTAGGTCTGGGACTGCTGGAGGAAACAGAATTCTAGGTCTGGGACTGCTGGAGGAAACAGAATTCTAGGTCTGGGACTGCTGGAGGAAACAGAATTCTAGGTCTGGGACTGCTGGAGGAAACAGAATTCTAGGTCTGGGACTGCTGGAGGAAACAGAATTCTAGGTCTGGGACTGTTGGATGAAACAGAATTCTAGGTCTGGGACTGCTGGAGGAAACAGAATTCTAGGTCTGGGACTGTTGAACGAAAGATGTATTGTGAAGAGACTCAACAGTGGGATGTTTCCATCACAACCATACGGTAGCCCATGACATGTTTTGCAGTAGCGGTAATGACTGGTATGCGACGGATACAGCTGGAATATATTGTGACAACTGTGAAAATTGATGGACAACGAGATAAAGTGAAGCAAAGAGAAAAGTTACCATACAGGTTAAGAGAATGGCTTGACAGAACGTCAACAACAGAAATGATAAATAGCTGTCGAGATCGAAAGTTGTGGAGAGACATGATCACCTTCGCCAGCAGACATGGTGCTTGATGATTATTATTATTATGATGATGATGATGATGAATGGCTGATAGCTTGATTCGTGAAGAAGGAAATTTAAAAAAAAAACAATTAAACAGTATGGCAGCAGCGTTACGTGGAGATTTAAAAACACAAAATCAAAACGACGTTGCGGCCCGGTAGGCCTTCAGCTGCAACAATGGATAAAACACAAAAAAATTTGTATAAAAATGCACACTAAAAAAAATACAGTGACAAAATAATAGAATATGTTAAAACTAAAAATTGTAAAATTTATATTTTTTTATTGTCAGATATTCTATTATTTGTTTCCATGTATTTCTACTTCCTTCTTTAGATGACGAAAGAATCTGAACTGTTAAACAGAGCACACGATAAATAGACTATCTCAGGCACGGAAGTAAAACGAAAATAAACTTTAATTAAAAGACGAGATTATATACAAACTAAACATTTATACATTGACGCAATAAAATATTACACAAACTAAACGCACATATATTGACGCAATAAAATAATACACAAACTAAACTCACATATATTGACGCAATAAAGTAATACACAAACTAAACTTACATATATTGACGCAATAAAATAATACACAAACTAAACATATATATTGACGCAATAAAATAATATACAAACTAAATTTACATATATTGACGCAATAAAATAATACACAAACTAAACTTACATATATTGACGCAATAAAATATTACACCAACTAAATTTTCATATATTGATGCAATGAAATAATACACAAACTAAACTCACATATATTGACGCAATAAAATAATACACAAACTAAACTTACATATATTGACGCAATAAAATAATACACAAACTAAACTCACATATATTGACGCAATAAAATAATACACAAACTAAACTCAATATATTGGCGCAATAAAATAATACACAAACTAAACTTACATATATTGACGCAATAAATAATACACAAACTAAACTCACATATATTGACGCAATAAAATAATACACAAACTAAACTTACATATATTGACGCAATAAAATAATACACAAACTAAACTTACATATATTTACGCAATAAAATAATACACAAACTAAACTCACATATATTGACGCAATAAAATAATACACAAACTAAACTCACATATATTGACGTAATGAAATAAGGCAGAAACTAAACTCACATATATTGACGCAATAAAATAATACACAAACTAAACTAACATATATTGACGCAATGAAATAATGCAGAAACTAAACTGTCACACATCGACATAAATGTAAAATAATACACGTGGAGACCTAGACACACACATACAAGTAAACACATTTACGAAACATAGACACAACAATTAAAAGAAAAACAAAACACGTGACACAACTCTCCAAAGACCAGGCCTAATCTCCATAGCTGTCTACAACAACACCATCATCTCCATCACCGCAACGGATAAATTGACAGGTATCACCAAATAAGGCTCGAACTCAATTTCCGTAACTGAAATTTGGCCTGTCTGGACATCTTTGATTGCCCTGCCCGTTTATGTCTGGCGTGCGCATCCCTGATTCGATTACAACTGCCTCCGGAAATCAAAGCAATACAGATTTGATATATTTCATATAAGTGGACTGTCATTTACATGGACGCGTCTATTGGGGTATCTACTCAATGGAAAAGGGAGCAACTTGTACAAATTTAATATAAATATTGGCAAGATGTATGATTGATCTGTAGAGATCTCATTAAATAAATGGGAAGATTTAAAAGTTATAAATATTGGCAAGATGTATGATTGATCTGTAGAGATCTCATTAAATAAACGGGAAGATTTAAATGTTGTAAATATTGGCAAGATGTATGATTGATCTGTAGAGATCTCATTAAATAAACGGGAAAATTTCAGTTAAAAGTTATAAATATTGGCAAGATGTATGATTGATCTGTAGAGATCTCATTAAATAAACGGGAAAATTTCAGTTAAAAGTTATAAATATTTCAACCTTTTCTTCTTTTTTTTTTTCCCTCCACTTTTTCAAATCTCCATTTACGTGTCTTTAAACATAATAAGATTTGGTTTTTATTCATATTTATAGACATACATTACATGCATACATATAAACATTACATATATACATACATGCATATATACATTACATAACTACTTAAACACATATATTACATACATGCATACATACACACATACATGTACGTACCTATGTATGTATGTATGTATGTGTTTTTTTGGTTATGCATGTATGTATGTATATATGTATGTTTGTATAGATGCATATTATTATCTATGTATGTATGTTGTCTTAGAGTAAATATATGTATATATGTATGTATGTAAATATGTATGTATGTAAATATGTATGTATGTAAATATGTATGTATGTAAATATGTGTATATATGTATATATGTATATATGTATGTTTGTATAGATGCATATTATTATCTATGTATATATGTTGTCTTAGAGTAAATTTAAAAGTAGCAAAACGAGCCTCAGTTAACATCAAGTCAAATTTAGATTTACTCAAATCAGATAAGAAGCTCAAGACAAAATATAAAATCACAATTCAGAACCGGTACAATGCAATAGAGAAGATATAGAACAGAGAAGCAATAGAAATGATACAAGAATCAATGCAATAAACATCAAAAGAGTTCATATCACCAGTGAGGACAATTTCATGAAAGAAATGGATGACAGATGACATTTTTCTGCTAATGGATACAAGAAGAAGAAATAAAGAAAATAAAGATGAGTATAAGAGATTAAATAAAGAAATTGTAGTAAAATGCAATGAAGCAAAAGAAGTATGGCTAAAAGAGAGACGCAAAGAGATTGAAATGCAACAAAATGAGATACCAAAGCTAAATACAAACAAATTAAAGAATTAACAGGAAAAAAAACGCAATCAAAAACTGGATGTTTAAGATCAAAGGAAGGAGAACTGTTGATTGATCAAGAAAACATAAGGGAACGATGGACAGAATACATTAAAGATCTTTATAATGATGAACGAACGGAAGTAAATATTAAGGATAATGGAGAAGGACCAGAAATACTCAGACAAGAAGTGGAAGACGCCTTGCGCAATATGAAAGCAGGCAAAGCTCCTGGACCAGATAATATAACTAAAGAAGAGATTGAAGCCATGTGTGATTTTGGAATAGAAATCATAACAAAAATATTGAATGATATCTACAACAGCGGATATATACCAGACGACCTGCTCAAATCAATATTCATAGCCCTACCAAATAAATCTGGTGCGATTGAATGTGATGATCATCGCACAATAAGCCTTATGAGTCATATGACTAAGATATTACTAAGAATCATCATGCGAAGAGTGCGAAACAAAATCAGGCCAGAAGTTAGCGATGAACAGTGTGGTTTTGTTAGAGATAAAGGAACGAGCAATGCCATTTATATCATAAGATCTTTAGTAGAAAGAGCCATAGAGGTGAAAACAGAAATATACCTATGTTTCATAGATTACACCAAGGCATTTGACAAAGTAAAGCACCAAGAAATAATCAAAATTTTAGAAAGCCTAAACGTAGACAGCAAAGAGCTAAGAATAATAAAGAACATGTACTGGCAACAAACAACGGCCATAAGAACTGGAAATCATTTGTGAATGTTTCAACAAATAAAACAGGGTGTAAGGCAAGGTTGTGTGTTGTCACCAGATTTGTTTAATATGTATAGCGAGATTATTTTAAGATCCATAAGGGGCATACCTAGAATAACAATCGGGGGTCATAATTTTAAATAATCTAAGGTATGCTGATGATATAGTCTTAATCGGTAAGAGTGAAAATGAGTTACAAGAAATGTTGGACATTATAGTGAAAGAAAGCAAAAATAAAGGACTCAGCCTTAAAAGCAAAAAGACAGAAGTAATGGTAACAACAAAGAAAAAGAGATCACCTCAGTGCAAAATAAAGGCAAGTGGAGCAATATTAAAACAGGTAAATGAATTTAAATATTTGGAAACTTTGTTAACCTCAGAAAGTAGATGTACAACAGAGGTGAGATGCAGAATGGCTCAGACTTCTCAAAAAATGAGGAAGATACTATGCAATCCATTTTTGACAATAGAAACAAGAAAATGAGTTCTTAAATGTTATGTAGAGCCGGTCTTAACATATGGGTGTCAATCATGGACAATAGGACAACAGACAAGAAAATCACTGGAATCTGTAGAAATGTGGTTTTACAGAAGAATGTTGAGAGTACCATGGACAGCTAAGAAGAGTAATGTAAATGTTCTGAAAGAGGCCAAAGCAAAAGGAGAGCTAATTTCCAATATTAGGAAGAAACAATCATCATTTTTTGGTCATGTAATGAGAAGAGAACAGCTGGAATATATTGTAACAACTGGGAAATTAGAGGGACGAAGAGATAGAGGGAAGCAAAGAGAAAAAATACCAGACAGCTTAATAGAGAGGCTTTGCAGAAGGTCAACAACAGAAATTATAAATAACTGTTGAAATCGAAAGTTGTGGAGAGCCAGGATTACCTACGCCAGCAGGCCCGGTACTTTATGATGATGATGTATATTGACTTAAACAGTAAACATAAAAATCACATACAAAATAAAAAAAGATGAATGATTACATTCGTGTCCCAAAAAAACGCCCTTTCATGCCCTTAAGACCCCATCTCAAACCGTCAAAAGACTCGACAAATTTGCCCCCAAATATGAAACCTCCACAAGCCCATATATTATGACCTCAATGGGCCCAATCGATGTGATAAAAATCAATAGGGTTTCCTAGTTATCATTTCTTGTCCGACTTATTGATTTGTGTCTGTGTGTTTGACACCAACAACCGCGGTGATCAAATATAAACTGGTGTTATTAATCAAGGATGAAGTTGTGCAGTAGTGTGATCGCCAGCGCCAGTTTGTAATCTTTTTAAAAATATAAAAAAAAGAAAATACATTCCATCACCCTATATAATAAGGGAGCCGCGATAGCTCAGTGGTAAGTGAACTGGATTACAAAGGACAAGAGGTATGGTTCGATCCCAACCGACGGCTTCCGGGTTCACCTAGCCTTAAATGGGTATCGGATTTTTTTCTGGGAAGTAAAGAGGTACGATGCAGGAAAACACAAATGAACTATCATCAATAGCCAGCAAAATTGGGCTTGAGGTCAATTCATGAAAAGACTAAAGTCATGAAAAGTTTAATTCCAACAAGTGACAAAATATACATGGAAAACAAACCAGTAGAAGAGATCGATCACTTTATCTATCTTGGAAGTCACATTGATCGAGAAGGGGATACGAGCAAAGAAATTAGAATCAGACTGGCTAAAGCAGCAATGTCTTTCAGAAGCCTTGAAAAGTTGTGGAAATCAAAACTCATTAGCACAAACACAAAACTTAGGCTATTCAAATCAAATGTACTATCAACCCTTACGTATGCGTGTGAAAGCTGGAAAACAACAAGAGATATAGAAACAAAGTTGAACGCATTCGAAAATAAATGTCTAAGGAAAATACTTGGTATAGAATGGAACGAATTCAAAACAAACGAGGAAATTAGAGAAATCGCCAAACAACCACTAATATCTTCAGTAATAAAGAAAAGACGATGGTCATACGTTGGACATGTGATGAGAAGAGATAATAATCGAATAGCAAAGCAAGCCCTCATATGGGAAACAACAGGTAAAAGAAAAAGAGGAAGACCCAGGGAGACACTGAGAAGAACATTGATGAGAGAGGCAAGAGCAGCAGGAATCGGCTCCCTCAATGAGATAGAACTGCTTGCACAGAACAGAGACAGATGGCGAGATTTAATAAAATATCTTTAAAAGAAAACTGCTAGAACAAAAATTCATATAGGAGAAGGTGTATCTTGGTCTACGCCCTATGGGCCGGTTACGGCTCGAAAGGTCAATAGATAGATAGATAGATAGAAAGAGGCACGGGCGTAATACCGACCACGGTCTAGTGGAGGCTATTGTGTATATGGACCTTTTCGTCTTGTCAGACGGTCTAGTGGAGGCTATTGTGTATATGGACCTTTTCGTCTTGTCAGACGGTCTAGTGGAGGCTATTGTGTATATGGCCCTTTTCGTCTTGTCAGACGGTCTAGTGGAGGCTATTGTGTATATGGACCTTTTCGTCTTGTCAGACGGTCTAGTGGAGGCTATTGTGTATATGGCCCTTTTCCTCTTGTCAGACGGTCTAGTGGAGGCTATTGTGTATATGGCCCTTTTCGTCTTGTCAGACGGTCTAGTGGAGGCTATTGTGTATATGGACCTTTTCGTCTTGTCAGACGGTCTAGTGGAGGCTATTGTGTATATGGACCTTTTCGTCTTGTCAGACGGTCTAGTGGAGGCTATTGTGTATATGGCCCTTTTCCTCTTGTCAGACGGTCTAGTGGAGGCTATTGTGTATATGGACCTTTTCGTCTTGTCAGACGGTCTAGTGGAGGCTATTGTGTATATGGCCCTTTTCGTCTTGTCTGACGGTCTAGTGGAGGCTATTGTGTATTTTTTTAAGGATTTGTTTTTATCGAACAGCTTTTCTCGTGGCTAATTCTACCAATGTTTGACAAACACACGCGGTCACAGAATGAACAAGCCAGGCCCACTGGTCAACAGGGTTTTCCATCCTTTTTCATGAGTCTTTTCTCTTTTAAGTTTTGCCTTAGCACAGTATCAAATGATGTTATACCATTCCTTATACGTGCTCTCCATGATGTGCACCTGCCTGATGTTCCCAGTCATTTTCACAGTCATTCAGAGATGATTTACAGAGATGATAACTATATATGTTTCGATAAAAAGATAGAACAAACTCTTATTAGTTGATGATCTGTTGTTATAACAACCAGGAGCTGATTACAGAAATGGCTTTCCTAGTTTTCCTACACATTGTAAAGTCAATAGATGTCTTTGTACGGTTGTAGTAGGTTTGACCACCGTAGGCATTGAAGCCTGTCTATTAGTAACAGCTTATGTTAATTGAACTATATCACAGCTATACTAGGGAACAGCTGATAGTGCATTGATATTTAAATCATTGAGCTAACATGTGATTGTGTTATGTACATTGATATTTAATTCATTGAGCTAAAATGTGATTGTGTTATGTACATTGATATTTAACTCACTGAGCTAAAATGTGATTGTGTTATGTACATTGATATTTAACTTATTGAGCTAAAATGTGATTGTGTTATGTACATTGATATTTAACTCTTTGAGCTAAAATGTGATTGTGTTATGTACATTGATATTTATCTCATTGAGCTAAAATGTGATTGTGTTATGTACATTGATATTTAACTCATTGAGCTAACATGTGATTGTGTTATGTGCATTGATATTTAACTCATTGAGCTAACATGTGATTGTGTTATTTATGTACATTGATATTTAACTCATTGGGCTAAAATGTGATTGTGTTATGTGCATTGATATTTAACTCATTGAGCTAACATGTGATTGTGTTATGTACATTGATATTTAACTCATTGAGCTAACATGTGATTGTGTTATGTACATTGATATTTAACTCATTGAGCTAACATGTGATTGTGTTATGTGCATTGATATTTAACTCATTGAGCTAAAATGTGATTGTGTTATGTACATTGATATTTAACTCATTGAGCTAAAATGTGATTGTGTTATGTAAATTGATACTTAACTCATTGAGCTAAAATGTGATTGTGTTATGTACATTGATATTTAACTCATTGAGCTAAAATGTGATTGTGTTATGTACGTTGATATTTAACTCATTGAGCTAACATGTGATTTTGTTATGTGCATTTATATTTAACTCATTGAGCTAACATGTGATTGTGCTATGTACATTGATATTTAACTCATCGAGCTAAAATGTGATTGTGTTATGTACATTGATATTTAACTCATTGAGCTAAAATGTGATTGTGCTATGTATTCTGATAAAATGTTGGTGGAGCCTACTTTGCCTCCTCTGAATATCCGCCACTGGATACGAACAAAAACAATGTTGGTTGGCTGCAACATTACGTATATTTTATTTCAAATATATTTGTTTCTGACGTCGTCTTGACTATATCACCCCTGTCGGCTGGCGTAGGCGATCATGTCTTTTTCACAATTCCCTGTCCTCAGCTCCTTGCTAATCGTCAGATCAACGTTATGACACAGAAGGGTTTGTCCATACGTGCTAGAATCTTGTTTAGTTTAGTTTTGTTTTGTTTTGTTTACTTAGTTTAGTTTAGTTTTGATTTGTTTTCTTTAGTTTGGTTTGGTTTGGTTTAGTTTTGTTTTGTTTGGTTTGGTTTAGTTTAGTTTAGTTTTGTTTTGTTTACTTAATTTAGTTTAGTTGAGTTTACTTTAGTTTTGTTTACTTAGGTTAGTTTTTTTTTTTTATTTGTTTAGTTTTGTTTTGTTTTGTTTACTTAGTTTTGTTTGGTTTAGTTTAGTTTAGTTTAGTTTTGTTTAGTTTAGTTTAGTTTTGTTTTGTTTTGTTTACCTAGTTTAGTTTTTTAAAGTTTTGTTTAGTTTTGTTTACTTAGTTTAGGTTAGTTTTGTTTAGTTTAGTTTAGTTTGATTTATTTTATTTTATTTTAGTTTAGTTTAGTTTAGTTTTGTTTATTTTATTTTATTTTAGTTTAGTTTAGTTTTTGTTTGTTTGGTTTATTTTATTTTAGTTTAGTTTAGTTTAGCTTAGTTTAGTTTAGTTTAGTCGACTATGAGAAGGCATTAAACTATGAAAAGACATTAAACTAACTATGAGAAGACATTAAACTATGAGAAGGCATTAAACTAAGAGAAGGCATTAAACTATGAGAAGGAATTAAACTATGAGAAGGCATTAAACTATGAGAAGGCGTTGGAAATACATCGGTCATGTGCTGAGAATGAATGAAGACAGACTTCCCCATCAGGGCATTCATGTGGGAACCATCTGGTAAAAGAAAGGAAGGTAGGCAAGATAATCGTTGTGCAGAAATTACTAGAGAAGGCTGAACCATGGAACTAAGAAACAACCAAGAACTACAAGAACTACAAGAACTAGTAGCAGATCGTCAATCATGGAGAACTAAGACTTCCACCCTACGTGCTGTCTTTGGCCTGAGAGGGAAATAATGATGAGACAATGAGTTACTTGTTGCACAGTTGTCTGTTGTAACCTGAAAGTCAGACTTTAATCACAGTCTTATAAATGATCCATTTTTATAAGTTAAGATGGCATGAGTCTATTACATTCACTTTCTCATTCTCAAAATGGATATCTATTGGAGCTGTTCCAATTATCAACACCACACAGAAGATTGTATTTTCCAGTAATATCAAGTTGTCTAGTATCTTCTTTGAGAACAGCGATAGCTCAGTGGTTAGTGAACTGGACTACAAAGGACAAGGGATAGGGTTCCATCCCAACCGACGGCTTCCGGGTTCACCCAGCCTTTAATGGGTACCGGATTTTTTTCTGGGAAAGTAAAGCAGCACGGGCCTAATACCGACCACATTACCCCAAAAATCAAGTGCTGAAGGTCTGTAAAATTTATGGTCACTAACACCATATTTCCTCGTACGCAACTTGGCGTGACGGGGCACTAACACCATATTCCCTATACGCAACTTGGCGTGACGGGGCACTAACACCATATTCCCTGTACGCAACTTGACGTGACGGGGCACTAACACCATATTCCCTGTACGCAACTTGGCGTGACGGGGCACTAACACCATATTCCCTGTACGCAACTTGGCGTGACGGGGCACTAACACCATATTCCCTATACGCAACTTGGCGTGACGGGGGTACTTTACGTCTACGTTTTTCTTTTTAGTATCTTCTTTCTTTGTCATTCGAGATCTCTTTTACCCTTTATTTTGCAAATTGTAACCAAATATTCACATTTTCTTTTTCTGTACCCGAAAAAGTGTGGCGTGTTGATTGTTTTTCTTCACGAGCTACCTCTTTGTGTAGGGAGCCTTGATAACTGAGTGGTTATTGTGTTCACTTCCTGACTGAGTGGTTATTGTGTTCACTTCCTGACTGAGTGGTTATTGTGTTCACTTCCTAACTGAGTGGTTATTGTGTTCACTTCCTAACTGAGTGGTTATTGTGTTCACTTCCTAACTGAGTGGTTATTGTGTTCACTTCCTAACTGAGTGGTTATTGTGTTCACTTCCTAACTGAGTGGTTATTGTGTTCACTTCCTAACTGAGTGGTTATTGTGTTCACTTCCTAACTGAGTGGTTATTGTGTTCACTTCCTAACTGAGTGGTTATTGTGTTCACTTCCTGACCAGAAGGGTCTGAATTCGATCCTATCAGTGACAGGATTTTCCGGACTGACAAGGCTCCGGGGTTCACCTAGCCTCTAAACATGGGTGAAAGATAACTTCTGGAGAGTAAAGGCGGCCTGGCGTTATACCAACCACATAACTAAAAAATGTGACTTGGTTATAGAAAAATATGGTGACTAACAAAATATTCCCCATATGCCTAGCAATGCGAAGAGGGAACCTTTACTTTGTTTGAGTCTTGGCCTCACTGAGACTTTCCTAGATGGTCTAGTCAAGAGATGTGGAGAAAGTTGACAAAGTCGGTCTGTGGTGTTCTAAACACCCATATTGTTATGGGATGAAGAAAGAAGAAAAATAAATTTGAATGAGAAAAACAGTTATATTTGGGTAGATCTCCCCTATACTTCAGTACAAGACTGCACCTATCATTCTATCTATCTATTGACCTTTCGAGCCGTAACAGGCCCATAGGGCGTAGACCAAGATACACCTTCTCCTACATGAATTTTATGTTCTAGCAGTTTTCTTTTAAAGATATTTTATCAAATCTCGCTATCTGTCTCTGTTCTGTGCAAGCAGTTCTATCTCATTGAGGGAGCCGATTCCTGCTGTTCTTGCCTCTCTCATCAATGTTCTTCTCAGTGTCTCCCTGGGTCTTCCTCTTTTTCTTTTACCTGTTGTTTCCCATATGAGGGCTTGCTTTGCTATTCGATTATTATCTCTTCTCATCACACACCTATCATTACAAAGGAAAAATCTTGTATGGGTACGTTCATTCTCACCTAATGCTATCAGTACCAAACATGGTCACTCACGAATATACGTTAAAGGAAGTTAGTTACCATAGAGAGGAGATGGTTGAGAAAAGCGCTTGGAGCGACGGGGAGACACAGAATCAGAAATGATGTTAAAGGGAGATTGGGTAATCAATCATGGTAGACAACAACTGAAACTGTTTGCTCATCTGGAGAGGATGCCAGAAGGTTATAGACCGCACAAAATATTTATTGAAAAATGAGATTGAAGAAGAGCGTTTGGTTGACCAAGAGAAAAATGGACTGACAACATCAGAGGAACGCAACAACAACAACAACAACACCACCACCACCACAACAACAACAACAACAACAACAACAACAACACAACAACAACAACAACAACAACAACAACAACAACTGATAATGGTGGCAGATGCCTGAAGGTCAAAACCTAGAACGTATCTCCCTCGACATCCGGAGAGGTAAAAGAGGAAGTGAGAAAAAAAACAAAAGACGCGGGAAAATATGATTTTTAATACTAACCTTAAACAGCAAAAACAATTTGGTTTGCCCACCTATAGATAATACCTTCCGGCTGCATACAGTGCAAGACATCAAGAATGACAAATGGGATTCAGAACTGAGGCAAACAAAATATAACGGACTGACAGCATCAAGTAGACTGTACAACAACATCAAGCAGACTCTGCAACAGCATCACGGTAGACTCTGCAACAGCATCAAGTAGACTGTACAACAGCATCAAGCAGACTCTACAACAGCATCAAGCAGACTCTACAACAGCATCAAGGAGACTCTACAACAGCATCAAGCAGACTCTACAACAGCATCAAGCAGACTCTACAACAGCATCAAGCAGACTCTACAACAGCATCAAGCAGACTGTACAACAGCATCAAGCAGACTCTACAACAGCATTAAACAGACTCTACAACAGCATCAAGCAGACTCTACAACAGCATTAAACAGACTCCACAACAGCATCAAGCAGACTCTACAACAGCATTGAACAGACTCTACAACAGCATCAAGCAGACTCTACAACAGCATCAAGCAGACTCTACAACAGCATTAAGCAGACTCTACAACAGCATCAAGCAGACTCTACAACAGCATCAAGCAGACTCTACAACAGCATCAAGCAGACTCTACAACAGCATCAAGCAGAATGTACAACAGCATCAAGCAGACTCTACAACAGCATTAAACAGACTCCACAACAGCATCAAGCAGACTCTACAACAGCATTGAACAGACTCTACAACAGCATCAAGCAGACTCTACAACAGCATCAAGCAGACTCTACAACAGCATTAAGCAGACTCTACAACAGCATCAAGCAGACTCTACAACAGCATCAAGCAGACTCTACAACAGCATCAAGCAGACTCTACAACAGCATCAAGCAGAATGTACAACAGCATCAAGCAGACTCTACAACAGCATTAAACAGACTCTACAACAGCATCAAGCAGACTCTACAACGCATCAAACCACAATAGTAGACGCTGCTCCAGTACTTTCTTTTAATTTACTACGAATAATTCTTAAAACGATAGCATTCTCTCTCTCTCACTTTCTCTCTCCTCTCTCTGTCTTTCACTCCCGTCCCTAAGTGGTTGGTATATATTTTACCATACTCGCCCCTGGCAGTAATAACTCTTGACACGCCAATGTCCCAAGAGTTCGTCAGAAGCCAGATAAGTTCGACGACCACTTCCGCAACTCGGAGTATTTTAGTTACATTTCTCGCTCGACATATGGCTCTCATTTTATGGTATCTGTGCGCGAGTCACGCTATCATTGTTTCCCTGAAGTCATAATAATTACCAAGCAAAAAACACACAACGAAAGATATGATAAAAGTTGCAATTATTCGCGTTGCACGTCTTACATCATCATCATCATCATCATCATCAGCATCACGTGCCATACCGGTTGGCGTAGGCGATCATGTCCTCCACAATCTTCTATCTACAGTGCATCGTATCAGTTCTGTTGTTGACTGTTTTCCATGCCATGACACCAAGCTATCCAGTATTTTCTCTCTTTGTCGTCCGCGATCTCTCTTTCCTTTTATTTTGCCAGTTTTAACCAAGTATTCCAACTTTCCTCTTCTCATGATGTGCCCGAAAAATGTTGATTGTTTCTTTCTGATGTTTTTAGGAGTTCCCTTTTTGTGTTGGCCTCTTTGAGAACTTCCTCATTGGTCTTTTTAGCTATCCAGGGAACTTTCAACATTCTTCTGAGAAATCCCATCTTTGTGGCCTCTAACCGTCTTTTTATTTCTTTGTCTACTGTCCATGATTCACTTCCATAGGTCAGAATTGGTTCTATATAGCACCGATGAACCCTCTTTCTCACTTCTATTGACATAGATTTCTAGCATAAGATATTTTTAATTTTCTGAAATGCTATTTTGGTCTGAGCTATTCTGCTTTTTATTTCTGTGGTGCATCTTCTATCTGATGTTATTACTGTGCCCAAGTATTTGAAACGTTGCAATTGTTTCAAATTTGTCCTGTTTATTTTTATGCTGCACGATGGTGATGATTGTTTCTTGGATATCACCATTTCTTCTGTTTTCCTACTATTCACATCTTTACAGCGATTTCAAAATATCTTCCCTGGACACATTTTTCTTCATATTACATGTCATTTTGCTTGCTTGCGTTCGCCCGATGACTAAAGGAGTACAATTCTACGGCATCCGCCCTTAAAAGGACGTTAAGTGGGCGTGTCTGTTTTGTGTTGTTGTCTGCAGTATAATTGTGATATTCGCTCCTTTCGGCCCAACACATCCGACTTCAGCACACATGTTCTTTTTATTCGTCTTATGTTTCGGACGTCATTTAGAAGTAAGCAACATATAGGTGATCGAGATCCCACTTAACTTACCATTTGTGCTCTCTTATAGCCGCATGCTTCTAAACAGGCTCGTTATCGATGAGAAGATTCTTGAACTCCACACCTGTTGATGATATAGAAGACCTAGTTTTGCAGTAAGTAAAAAAGTAATGTGGTTTTACAGAAGAATGTTGAGAATACCACGGACAGCTAAGAAGAGTAATGAAAACGTTCTGAATGAGGGCAAAGCAAAAAGAGAGCTAATTTCCAATATTAGGAAGAAACAATCATCATTTTTTGGCCATGTAATGAGAAGAGAACAACTGGAATATATTGTAACAACTGGAAAAATTGAGGGACGACGAGATAGAGGGAAGCAAAGAGAAAAAATACCAGACAGCTTAAGAGAATGGCTTGGCAGAAGGTCAACAACAGAAATGATAAATAACTGTCGAGATCGAAAGTTGTGGAGAGACATGATCACCTACGTCAGCAGGCCCGGTACTTGATGATGATGACGATATTGACCCCCGTCACGCCAAGTGGCGTATAGGGAATATGATGTTAGTGATCATACATTTTACAGACCTGCCACATGATATTTGGGGTAATGTGGTCCGTATTACACCCGTGCCGCTTTACTTTCCCAGAAAAAAAATCAAGTACCCATTAAAGGCTGGGTGAACCGGAGCCGTCAGTTGGGATCGAACCCTACCACTTGTCCTTTGTAGTCCAGTTCACTAACCACTGAGCTACCACGGCTACCCTAGTTTTGTAGTGGACAGCAACAATTAAAAATGAAGAATGTTTAAAAGCAGCTGCACAGACAGAAACATCATCAAAATAATTAGGGAGAGAATCAATCTACATTTATTGGGGATGCCATGCGAAAGTCTGGAGTCGCGATAGCTCAGTGGTTAGTGATCTGGACTATAAAGGACAAGTGGAAGGGTTCGATCCCAACTGACGGCTCCGGTTCACCCAGCCTTTAATGGGTACTTGATTTTTTTGGGGGGAAGTAAAGCGGCATGGGTGTAATACGGAACCCCCCCCCCCCGCCCCGCTTAGAGCTTGTCTTTATTTGTCAAGTGGTAGTTATATGTACCATTGTCGCGGTCTCGCTGTTCAATCTGACCACCGAAAAGCCAGACGTAAAGGACGGAAAACTGTGGATAGCCCTACTGAGCAGCTGTTTGGGTTACATGCTACCGAATCCAAAGTTGGAGAGGAGACGGTGAAACAAGTAAGATGAGTTTTTATGTCATTCTACCCAGCAATGCATCTATGGAACTTTTTAAGGATAATAACCCCGGCCAGTTTTTCGTTAAACTCCCTCAGACCATTGACATTTCGGCGCAGTATGAGATCGCACTGGTGGAGATACAGTTTCCGCTTAATTTTTTCAATGTAATAGAGGGTGATGTCTGGATTCGTTACAAAGCTCTCGCTAACAATGAAACTAGCGGCGTTAGATCTCACTTCAACGTGACTCTGGTACCGGGGTTATACAAGAAAACCGATATTTTCATCGGCGTGTTGAATGCGTTGATCATAAAAGAGGAGGAGGAGTCGAACGCGGGTGTAAAAGCGGCAAAAATAAGATTCCTTTACGCAAAGAAGGTGAAAAAACTCATCTTGAAACTCTACGAAAAAGGGGTCAGCGTTACCATAAGCGACACTTTGAAAAACATGTTGGCCTTCCCCACGACCTGCATAACAGACGCATCTCCCGATATCTACAGCGTGGGCGCAATGGACTTGGAAAGTGTTGCGAAGAATGTCAACGTCTACTGCGATCTCGTTTCACCCAGACCGGTCGGGGATGTGATGATACCTCTCCTCAGGAGCGTGCCTGTTCTCAACAGAAATCACACCGTGGTGTTTCAGATCTACGATAAGTCTCACTTCGTCCCCCTGAGCAGATTTTCCTTCGACACCGTGGTAATCCTTTTAGCCAACGAACACGGAAAAACCATTCCATTCACCAGCGGGACGTCGGTGCTAACGGTACACTTTCGAGTCAAGAAGCATCTCGAGCTGGTATAATGGTGAAACACACCCCCCCCTTCATAGAGATGTTGAGTTATACGAAGACTTTTACTGTTGTCAGGCGGGCGATGGGATGCCCGTGTTTATAGGAGGTCGAAGTCAGAGCGGTCGAGGAATCGGTAGTTTCTTCGGTGGAATCGGGAGGGCTATTTTACCCTGGTTAAAAACAGGGGGTAAAGCCGTGCTCAGAGAAGGGTTGGGGACGGGTCTGCTGGTCGCACAGGACGCATTAGCCGGGAAAAATGTCGGTGAAGCTTTCAAAGAACGAGCTAAGGAGGCCGGTCAGCGGTTGATACACGGGGCCGTAGACCACCTGAGTGGTAACAACCAATCAGTAAGTGGTTTACGACGACGACTAAGCAGAAAGCAGGTACCTCCACCCGGAGAACCTGTTACGAAGAGGATAAAACTGACAGCTAGACAGTTCTCCCTTCATTCGGCGCACAACAAGAAGACGAAGACGAGGGTGTCGGTGGCAAGGGATATTTTCGATTAATAATGTCTCTCATTCACCCCAAGTCGTGTGAATGTCTTCACTTTGATTTAGATTTATTTAGCGTTCCATCCACACATACATCTCTGGACTGTGGCCAATTTAATGAAATTCGTCCGATCGCGGTCTTATCGCAAGGCACACCCATCGAGTTTTTCATTTCTGGAAACAGCGAGAAGTATCTAGATCTTTTCAACACGTTTTTGCATCTGCGGGTCTTGATCACCCTCCCCAATGGGGATAGTGTACCACCGGATGCTGAGGTAGGACCAGTCAACAATTATCTTCACAGTCTATTTTCACAAGTCGACGTATCTCTAAATGACACGTTGGTTACACCATCGGAGAATACCTATCCTTTTAGAGCAGTGTTTGAGACTACGCTAAACTAGTTGCTATCAGTACTCGAGGTGTCCAAGACACGGCAGGTTCTAACAGACGTCGACGTTTGAGAGAAAGAAAATGAACACGCGGGAGATTTACAACCTTTTGATGTCGGATATTTTCGTTCTACGTCGATCCTTTGTTAGTGTCCTTCCAAGAAACCACTTACCACCCAGCATCGACCCAACCGCGACTGCAGCCTTTGTCATAAACACCGACCCTGCCAACAAACCCGGTGAGCATTGGGTGGCCCCCATTTACAACGGTCTCGGAGAATGTGAGTATTTCGATTCGTACTGTTTACCTCCCAGACACGTGGATATTTTAAACTTATCGAGCGGAATTTACACGTTCCATTTGTCTACAACCCACGGGTGTTGCAAGATTTATTTAGCAACACGTGTGGTCTATATTGTGTTTATTATATAATTTTTAAGTGTCGTGGTGCGAAGCTTAACACAATTCTCATGCCTTTTTCGTCGAGACAACACATTAACGATCGTATCATTTATCGTTTGCATGGATATTTCGGCTTCGGGAGACCCATGGATGCCCAATCTCATCAACCGGACAGTAACATATATTTTTTGATAGATATTTAACACAAACAGACAGTACCACCAAAACAGGAGGGAGGAAGTCCAGACGGTTAAAATTAATAAATTCATCAACCGGACAGTAATATATTTTCAAATATCTGTTTTCTGCTGTATTAATAAAAAAAAGCTGTGAATTAAGAAAGTATTTGTTTTATTTGACGTGATTTAACTTTAATGTGAGAGAGAGAGAGAGAGAGAGAGAGAGAGAGAGAGAGAAAGAGTACATGTGGGTGGTCATTGTGATGATGATGAGATGAACAATCAAAAGGGAAAACACCCCTTTTATCCATTTTTAGTATCATCACAACCAACACGTTATTTAAATTTCCACACCTGGTCTTATGGTCACCCGATATCAGCACACAGATACCTTAAGGGATAATACTCAAACACACTTACACCCGAGATAACCACTGAATCAGGTACTCCTTTCCTCAAAATATAAACACATGACACACAACATATTCACCCCTGCAATACAGCTTTCCCCAAGTTTTAGAACCGCGATACTCGAATAGGTTTGAAAAGTAAACATTCGCCTTACAGCACGTCGGTCGTCACCCCGGTGGTCACCCCATCATATACACGTTACTTGTCATGTGTTCAGCTGATAGAGGCCTACGATGTAATTTCAGCCAGTTCATAGCCCCTGTCTTATACGGGCGGGCTGCATGTTTTATTTAAGAGTAACACTTTAAACTCTCACTTTTGTTATTTCGTTAGAGATCGAAAGTTGGGATGATCACTCTACACCAACAGGTACTTGATGATGCTGATGAGGGTATGGTATTGATGATGGTACAATTCAACGATGATGAAGACAATTTATAATACCAACATGGAATGTATACGGGGCGAAGATACCGGTTAAAGGAGGTATTTTATCAATTATTTATTGATATTCTTGTTTCAGTGAAGGACTAACACTAAAAAAACCTGTAAAGAAAAAAGTGAGAGAACACGCGTTATAATTTTTCCTAGATCCCCCCCCCCCCCCCTTTCCCCTAACAAGGTCACCCGTCAGGCATTTAAAATCCATAACAATATGATAATCACAAGACGACCATTCAACCGATTCCGCCCACAGCCGAGCCAGCGCGGATCACCAGGTCACGGATCACCGGGTACGGGTCGAGGGGTCATAGGTTACCGCCGGACCGAACGCCGTAAATACAGCACCATTCCAGCCGAACAAAAAAAATGTACAGCCACATTATAAAATGTTCAGACACTTGTTATATAGGAGGTATATAAAATGTACCTGCACTATTGGCTAACGTGTACCCGTTTTCTCTACTACTAATGATATGGCTGACATGTTGGCGAGGTCTGCCACTACGCATAGCGTCCATATTTATTTTAAACAT
This sequence comes from Megaustenia siamemsis, assembly GCA_032433765.1. Lineage (NCBI taxonomy): Eukaryota > Metazoa > Mollusca > Gastropoda > Stylommatophora > Ariophantidae > Megaustenia > Megaustenia siamemsis. The sequence continues at coordinate 9,038,484 of JAVIAB010000025.1, forward strand.
TCCGCACATTATTTTTTGGGTAATTTGGTCAGCATTACGCCCGTGCCGCTTTTCTTTCTTAGTTAAAATGTCCTGTATCCATTTAAGACTGGGTGAACCTGGAAGCTGCCGATCAGGATCGAAACCGACGTCTTCTCTTTAGTAGCCCATGTGACTAACTACTAAGCTATTGGCGATCAGCAACATTTATAAGATCAGTACTAAAATACCATTTATTGTATTATTTGCGGGTTATCATCACTGCACTCCAAGCATGCCCATAGGTGCTCAGATCCCCTCCTCAGAAAGCCCTGCATTGTCCACCGACTTACGACTCCAGTTCTGTGTTGGCAGATAAGTCCTCTTACGCACCCACTAAGTTTTTCTTTTCTGGCTGTGCCCACCTAATCTCCAATGTTGTCAAAGTCTTGCGCCCTTAACGTAACTCAGACAGCATTGATGGTGTCCACCCGATCCATTGGTTGGCCGTCTTCGACGACAACACAACTAGCTAGCCTGTCCGCGCTTTTATATGCCAGCACTTCCGCATGTACAGGAACGTAGAAACTGCCACTTTGAGATTGAGTTATTGAGTCATTTGAGGGCCATTATCATTGAGTTATTGAGTTATTTGAGGTTCATTATCATTGAATTATTGAGTTATTTGAGAGCCATCATCAGTAAATTATTGAGTTATTTGAGAGTCATTATCATCGAATTATTGAGTTATTTGAGGTTCACTATCATTGAATTATTGAGTTATTTGAGAGCCATCATCAGTAAGTTATTGAGTTATTTGAGAGTCATTATCATTGAATTATTGTGTTATTTGAGGTTCATTATAATTTATTTATTGAGTTAATTGAGGTTCATTATCATTGAATTATTGAGTTATTTGAGAGTTATTATCTTTGAGTTATTGAGTTATTTGAGAGTTATTATCATCGAATTATTGAGTTATTTGAGGTTCATTATCATTGAATTATTGAGTTATTTTAGAGTTATTATCTTTGAGTTATTGAGTTATTTGAGAGTTATCATCATTGAATTATTGAGTTATTTGAGAGTCATTATCATTGAGTTATTGAGTTATTTCAGGATCATCATCATTGAATTATTGAGTTATTTGAGAGTCATTATCATTGAGTTATTGAGTTATTTCAGGGTCATCATCATTACATTATTGAGTTATTTGAGAGTCATCATCATTGCACACAGAACATTGTCAATAGGTGCTCAGATCCCGTCCTCAGCAAGTCCCGCGGTACCCAGCGACTTACGACTCCAGTTCTGTGTTGGTTGCACTTTGAGATAAAAATAAAAAGCTGTGACAAGAAAAACGAAATAAACAACAGCAACAAACATAATAGCTTCATAAACGGAATCGTCATTTTATTTATTAAACTGAATATTTTGTTAACTTAATTCATTCTGTTTGTTTTGTTATAAATAAAGCACCTTTAATATGATTATCTACCTCAAACTGTTGAACTGCAGTACAAAGACTTTGTCCAAACGCATGTGCTTTCATTTTTGTATACGATTGGATAGTGGAACCAATATGGCTTCCTGCCACATCTGGCTTTCCCTCTCCTGCACTTCCGTTCCGGATCAGTCGGTTAAACGGATCAGAGAGGGATGAGCGAGAAGAAGGGAGGGAGTTGAGGATGAGAATGGAAAGAGAGGGGAACGGAATGAAAGATTAAAAGTGTAAAACTGACATTATTCTCGGACCCCGCGGAACAGAAATCAGGGAAGTATGAGTCAGAGGTCTGTAGAGTGCTTGGTTTGACCGGCGGTCAGAGCCTCAGACTGATTGAGTACATTTGCTAGTACAAGGATTGGACATTAACTGGATGGAGTCATGGGCTTTCAATGAATTCTGGGAGCGCTGTTACCAGTTTGATTAAGAACATTAATAAATAGAGAAGATTTATAGAACATTGGATTGGAGTATGGGACCGTGAGAGGGACATAGAACATTGGTTGGGAGTATGGGAGTGTGTGAGGGACATAGAATATTGGTTGGAAGTATGGGAGTGTGTGAGGGACATAAAGCATTGGTTGGGAATATAGAAGAGAGTGTGGAAGGACATAGAACATTGGTTATGAATTTGGAATAGAGTGTGTGAGGGACATAAAGCATTGGATGGGAGTATGGGAGTGTTTGAGTGACATAGAACATTGGTTGGGAGTACGGTAGTGTTTAAGGGACAAAGACTTAATACTTGGGAGTATGAGAGTGCGTGAGGGAGATAGAACATTGGTTGGAAGTATTGGAATGTGTGAGGGACATAGAACATTGGTTGGAAGTATTGGAATGTGTGAGGGACATGGAACATTGGTTGGAAGTATTGGAATGTGTGAGGGACATAGAACATTGGTTGGAAGTATTGGAATGTGTAAGGGACATAGAACATTGGTTGGAAGTATTGGAATGTGTGAGGGACACAGAACATTGGTTGGAAGTATTGTAATGTGTGAGGGACATAGAACATTGGTTGGAAGTATTGGAGTGTGTGAGGGACATAGAACATTGGTTGGAAGTATTGGAATGTGTGAGGGACATAGAACATTGTTTGGAAGTATTGGAGTGTGTAAGGGACATAGAACATTGGTTGGGAGTATTGGAATGTGTGAGGGGCATAAAACATTGGTTGGAAGTATTGGAATGTGTGAGGGACATAGAACATTGGTTGGGAGTATTGGAATGTGTGAGGGGCATAGAACATTGGTTGGAAGTATTGGAATGTGTGAGGGACATAGAACATTGGTTGGAAGTATTGGAATGTGTGAGGGACATAGAACATTGGTTGGAAGTATTGGAATGTGTGAGGGACATAGAACATTGGTTGGGAATCTTCATCTTCTTCTCCCTCTACTTCTTCTTTATCCCATAACAACTCTAGATTTTTCTTTGGGTCACCACTTACACAGACTTCGTCATTTTTTCTTTATTTTCAATCAATTTTTGAAATTCAAATTCTAGACCTGTCCATTCTTTAATGCAGAAGTAGGAATCCTACGGCTCGCGGACCACTAGCGGCCCGCCAAGCTACTGTGACCAGCTCGAGCGCTAAATTTGAAAATTACTGTACACTCCCTTCCCTCAACTGAGGAACATATATATATATAAAGTAACACATATATATGTAAAAAGTAACACATAAATATGTAAAAAGTAACACATATATATGTAAAAAATAACACACACACACACACACATATATATATATATACATAAAATAAGACATAAATATGTAAAAAGTACACATATATATGTAAATTAACATATATATGTAAAATTAACATATATATGTAAAAAGAAATACATAAATATGTAAAAAAGTAACACATATATATGTAAAATGTAACACATATATATGTGTAAAAAGAAAACCATAAATATGTAAAAAGTAACACATATATATGTAAAAAGTAACACATATATATGTAAAAAACTAACACACATATATGTAAAAAGTAACACATATATATGTAAAAAAATACATAAATATGTAAAAAGTAACACATATATGTAAAACTAACATATATATATGTAAAATTAACAAATATTATATATATATATATATATATATATATGTAAAAAGAAATACATAAATATGTAAAAAGTAACACATATATATGTAAAAAGTAACACATATATATGTAAAAAGAAATACAAAAATGTGTAAAAGTAAAAAGTAAAATATATATATGTAAAAAAGTACATATATATATATATATATATATATATATATATATATATGCACACAAAGTAACACATATATATGCAAACCCTATCCTGTATGAGCTTTATTTATAATTTTTTGTTGAATTAAGCCAACAGACAAGAAAATCGAAGGAGGCTGTAGAAATGTGATTTTACAGAAGAATGTTGCGATTACAATGAACAGCTAAGAAAAGTAATGATAACGTTCTGAAAGAGACCAAAGCAACAAGAGAGAGCTATTTTCCGAATATTAGGAAGAAATAACATAATTTTTGGTCATGTAATGAGAATGGAACAGCTGGCAAATATTGTGACAACTGGGAAAATTGAGGGACGAAGAGATAGAGGGAAGCAAAGAGAAAAGATACCAGACAGCTCAAGAGAATGGCTTGGCAGAAGGTCAACAACAGAAATTATAATTAACTGTGGAGATCGAAAGTTGTAGAAAGACATGATCACCTACGCCAGCAGGCATTGTGCTTGATGATAATGGTGATTGTTGAATTCTCCCTCTCTCTCTCTTTTTCTCTCTTCATTGTTTCTGTCTCACCTCTCTCTATTTCATTCCACTCACCTTTCTAGCTTCCAAAACTAATAATAGTTTGTAATTGCAATCGCTTGTGATTGTAAATTAGACAATTTATATAATGCATTAATTAGGTCATTAGGCGGTGATATCTGGCACTCGGCGTCTTCATATCTTCTTCCTTAAGATTCAACTGTTTCTTATAGACACAAACGTGAAGGCGTGCCTCACAGCACCAGAAGCTGGAAGTTGTCAGCGACCCACAGCTGATGGCTTACGCCAGGATCGGTGAACCAGAACCATCCAGACCCTGCTCCTCCTCTCCGTGGTGCATCTAGTGACAGACTAACCTGTCTAGTCTAGACAAGCGAGTAGGGATCGAAGAGAGAAGACAAGCCGGTACTCAAAAGTGTCGTGCGGAAGTCGGATGTGATGGGCCGAAAGGCGCAAATATCACAGTTATATATGTAAGCCACAACACAACGCAGACACGCCTATTTAGCGTCCTTTAAAGGGCAGATGATGAAGAGGTACTCTCCTTTAGTCATCGGGCGAACGCGAGGAAGCAGCAACAAGATCTTCCCCTCAGACGATAAAAGGTTGACCACCTCTCCTTTAATGTTATTTCATATATCGCTCTATCTCAGCGTCTCATTCTCTTGCTCCGTCCATTTCTAATTAAATAACTGATTATCTATGACTTCTAATCTCCATACAAGCCCCACCTCATCTGGACAGCCCCTAATACAGCGTCCCCGTTCGCCAATCTTTCCTAAGTACACGAGACAGGTTCATAAACTAACATCGGAGTCTCCCGAGGACACGTCAAGTCCAAGCAAGACCCTGCCCAGAAAATTAATGTATACAGATAAATGTTATTACCAAGGGAGATAAGAAATTTGTTCTTCTATTTTCAGCGACAGAGTTTACTCCCGTTTCGGGGATTAGAATTTCAAAATAGTTCTAGCTTGTGATGGGGGTTGTTTTGACTTTCGAATATTATCATCTTCAAATACTGAACGCCAGATTCGTTGATACGGCTGGTTTGGGGACTGGCTTCACAGTGGTACCAGAAGAGAAATATATTTGCTGGTACGGAACGTTTTAATTACAGACAATATTTTGAAAAAAAAAATGTTGATTTGGTGAAATTAAAATGACGACTACACAGGAAGTGCGGCCATTAACCTTCAATAGTATAGTCCATCCTCGCCCCCCCCCCCCACCCCCTCCCCCACATAACCAGATTCCAGCAATGAGCTAAATACCGTCACAATCCCTATTCATTCGACCCGTTCCCATAACATTGGGGGTATTTGGGTACTACTGACAGACTTCATCAACCTGGGGGTATTTGGGGTACTACTGACAGATTTCATCAACCTGGGGTATTTGGAGTACTACTGACAGATTTCATCAACCTGGGGGTATTTGGGGTACTACTGACAGATTTCATCAACCTGGGGTATTTGGGGTACTACTGACAGGTTTCATCAAACTGGGGGTATTTTGGGTACTACTGACATGTTTCATCAAACTGGGGGTATTTGGGGTACTACTGACAGATTTAACCAACCTGGTGGTATTTGGTGTACTACTGACAGGTTTCATCAAACTGAGGGTTTTTGGGGTACTACTGACAGATTTAACCAACCTGGTGGTATTTGGGGTACTACTGTCAGATTTCATCAACCTGGTGGTATTTGGGGTACTACTGACAGGTTTCATCAAACTGGGGGTATTTAGGGTACTACTGACAGGTTTCATCAAACTGGTGGTATTTGGGGTACTACTGACAGGTTTCATCAACCTGGGGGTATTTGGGGTACTACTGACAGATTTAATCAACCTGGTGGTATTTTGGGTACTACTGACAGATTTAACCAACCTGGTGGTATATTGTGGGTACTACTGACAGATTTAATCAACCTGATGGTATTTGGGGTACTACTGACGGATTTAATCAACCTGTTGGTATTTGTGGTACTACTGACAGATTTAATCAACCTGATGGTATTTGGGGTACTACTGACGGATTTAATCAACCTGATGGTATTTGGGGTACTACTGACAGATTTAACCAACCTGGTGGTATTTGGGGTACTACTGACAGATTTAATCAACCTGATGGTATTTGGGGTACTACTGACGGATTTAATCAACCTGTTGGTATTTGTGGTACTACTGACAGATTTAATCAACCTGATGGTATTTGGGGTTCTACTGACGGAGTTAATCAACCTGATGGTAGTTGGGGTACTACTGACAGATTTAATCAACCTGATGGTATTTGGGGTACTACTGACTGATTTAATCAACCTGTTGGTATTTGGAATACTACTGACAGATTTAATCAACCTGATGGTACTTGGGGTACTACTGACAGATTTAATCAACCTGATGGTATTTGGGGTACTACTGACAGATTTAACCAAACTGGTGGTATTTTGGGTACTACTGACAGATTTAATCAACCTGATGGTATTTGGGGTACTACTGACATATTTAACCAACCTGGTGGTATTTGGGGTACTACTGACAGATTTAATCAACCTGATGGTATTTGGGGTACTACTGACAGATTTAATAATACCTGTTGGTATTTGGGGTACTACTGACAGATTTCATCAACCTGGGGTATTTGAAGTACTACTGACAGACTTCATCAACCTGGTGGTATTTGAAGTACTACTGACAGACTTCATCAACCTAGTGATAGTTGAGGTACTACTGATAGACTTCATCAACCTGGGGGTAGTTGAGGTACTACTGACAGACTTCATCAACCTGGTGGTAGTTGAAGTACTACTGGCAGACTTCATCAACCTTGTGGTAGTTGAGTACTACTGACAGAGACTTCATCAACCTGGTGGTTGTTGAGGTACTACTACACACTTCATCAACCTGGTGGTAGTTGAGGTACTAATAACAGACTTCATCAACCTGGTGGTAGTTGGGTACTACTACAGACTTCATCAACCTGGTGGTAGTTGAGCTACTAATGACAGACTTCATCAACAGGTGGTAGTTGAAGTACTACTAACAGACTTCATCAACCTGGTGGTAGTTGAAGTATACAATGACAGACTTCATCAACCTGGTGATTGTTGGGTACTACTGACAGACTTCATCAACCTGGTGGTAGTTGAGATACTACAAACAGACTTCATCAACCTGGTGATAGTTGGGGTACTACTGGCAGACTTCATCAACCTTGTGTAGTTGAGCTACTACTGACAGACTTCATCAACCTAGAGGTAGTTGAAGTGTACTAATAACACACTTCATCAACCTAGTGATAGTTGAGATACAAATAACAGACTTCATCAACCTGGTGGTAGTTGGGACTACCAACAGACTTCATCAACCTAGGTGGTAGTGGAGATACTAATGACAGACTTCATCAACCTGGTGATAGTTGGGGCACTACCAACAGACTTCATCAACCTGGGTAGTTGAGATACTAATGACAGACTTCATCAACCTAGAGATAGTTTAGGTACTAATGACAGACTTCATCAACCTAGTGATAGTTGGGGCACTACCAACAGACTTCATCAACCTGGGGTAGTTGAGATACTAATGACAGACTTCATCAACCTAGTGGTAGTTGAGATACTAATGACAGACTTCATCAACCTGGTGATAGTTGGGGCACTACAAACAGACTTCATTAACCTGGGGTAGTTGAGATACTAATGACAGACTTCATCAACCTAGTGATATTTAGATACTAATGACAGACTTCATCACTAGTGATAGTTGGGGCACTACCAACGACTTCATCACCTGGGGTAGTTGAGATACTAATGACAGACTTCATCTACCTAGTGGTAGTTGAGATACTAATGACAGACTTCATCAACCTGGTGATAGTTGGGGCACTACCAACAAACTTCATCAACCTGGGGTAGTTGTGATACTAATGACAGACTTCATCAACCTAGTGGTAGTTGAGATACTAATGACAGACTTCATCAACCTGGGGTAGTTGAGATACTAATGACAGACTTCATCAACTGGGTGTTTGAGATACTAATGACAGACTTCATCATCCTGGGGTTGTTGAGATACTAATGACAGACTTCATCAACCTGGATAGTTGAGATACTAATGACAGACTTCATCAACCTGGGGTAGTTGAGATACTAATGACAGACTCTAATCAACCTGGGGTAGTTGAGATACTAATGACAGACTTCATCATCCTGGGGTTGTTGAGATACTAATGACAGACTTCATCAACCTAGTGGTAGTTGAGATACTAATGACAGACTTCACCAACCTGGTGGTAGTTGGGGCACTACCAACAGACTTCATCAACCTGGGGTAGTTGAGATACAAATGACAGACTTCATCAACCTGGTGGTAGTTGGGGCACTACCAACAGACTTCATCAACCTGGGTAGTTAGATACTAATGACAGACTTCATCAACCTGGTGGTAGTTGGGGTACTACCGACAGACTTCATCAACGTGGGGGATAGTTGAGGTACTACTGCTAGACTTCATCAACCTGGTGGTAGTTGAGGTACTACCGACAGATTTCATCACCTGGTGGTAGTTGAGGTACTACCGACAGATTTCATCAACCTGGTGGTAGTTGAGGTACTACCGACAGATTTCATCAACCTAGTGGTAGTTGAGGTACTACCGACAGATTTCATCAACCTGGTGGTAGTTGAGGTACTACCGATAGATTTCATCAACCTAGTGTAGTTGAGGTACTACCGACAGATTTCATCAACCTAGTGGTATATTATCGACAGACTTAGATCTTCCATTGCGACAGATCCAATTAAGCACGGACTACAATAATCGGTCATTTTGATCAATAGATTCCAATCATTAGAGGCTTCAATTTCAGTCTTCTATATCAACAGATCTCATTATAGAGTTGTTACTATATTAGGTCTTCTATATCAACAGATCTCATTATAGAGTTGTTACTATATTAGGTCTTCTATATCAACAGATCTCATTATAGAGTTGTTACTATATTAGTTCTTCTATATCAACAGATCTCATTATAGAGTTGTTACTATATTAGGTCTTCTATATCAACAGATCTCATTATAGAGTTGTTACTATATTAGGTCTTCTATATCAACAGATCTTGCATTTATATAGTTGTTACTACATATTTAGATCTTCTATATATCAACTCAATCAAGTATCTCATTATAGAGTTGTTACTATATTAGGTCTTCTATATCAACAGATCTCATTATAGAGTTGTTACTATATTAGGTCTTCTATATCAACAGATCTCATTATAGAGGTGTTACTATGTTAGGTCTTCTATATCAACAGATCTTATTATAGAGTTGTTACTATGTTAGGTCTTCTATAATCAACAGATCTTATTATAGAGTTGTTACTATATTTAGGTCTTCTATATCAACAGATCTTATCATAGAGGTGTTACTATTTTAGGTCTTCTATATCAACAGATCTCATTATAGAGTTGTTATATGTTAGGTCTTCTATATCAACAGATCTCATTATAGAGGTGTTACTATATTAGGTTCTTCTATATCAACAGATCTCATTATAGAGTTGTTACTATATTAGGTCTTCTATATCAACAGATCTCATTATAGAGTTGTTACTATATTAGGTCTTCTATATCAACAGATCTCATTATAGAGGTGTTACTATGTTAGGTCTTCTATATCAACAGATCTCATTATAGAGTTGTTACTATATTAGGTCTTCTATATCAACAGATCTTATTATAGAGGGTGTTACTATTTTAGGTCTTCTATATCAACAGATCTTATTATAGAGGTGTTACTATTTTAGGTCTTCTATACCAACAGATCTCATCATAGAGGTGTTGACAATATAAGTCTTCTATACCAACAGAGTTGATATAGAAGACCTAATATTGTAACAATAATAAGATTAAGAGTTCTTAATGTTACGTAGAGCCAGTCTTAACATATGGATGCGAGTTATGGACAATAGGACAACAGACAAGGAAATCACTGGAGTCTGTAGAAATGTGGTTTTACAGAAGAATGTTGAGAATACCATGGACAGCTAAGAAGAGTAATGAAGAGGTTCTGAGAGAGGTCAAAACAAAAAGAGAGCTAATCTACAATATTAGGAAGAGACAATCATCATTTCTTGGCCATGTAACGAGAAGAGAGCAGCTTGAATATATTGTAACAACTGGAAAAATTGAGGGACGAAGAGACAGAGGGAAGCAAAGAGAAAAAATAACAGACAGCTTAAGAGATGGCTTGGCAGAAGGTCAACAACAGAAATGATAAATAGCTGCCGAGATCGAAAGTTGTGGAGAGACATGATCACCTACGCCACTAGGCCCGGTACTTGATGATGATGATGATTCCACAGATCTCATCATAGAGGTGTTACAATATTAGGTTTTCTATATCAACAGATCTCATCATAGAGGTGTTACAATATTAGGTTTTCTATATCAACAGATCTCATCATAGAGGTGTTACAATATTAGGTTTTATATCAACAGATCTCATCATAGAGGTGTTACAATATTAGATTTTCTATACCAACAGATTCCATCCTACAGACAGAAAGTCAGAAACACAGCGGATAGATAGATAGATATAGATAGATAGATAGATAGATAGATAGATAGATGATAGATAGATAGATAGATAGATAGATAGATAGATAGATAGATAGATAGATAGATAGATAGATAGATAGATAGTAGATAGATAGATAGATGATATAGATAGATAGATAGACAGAATTGCATTTTTTTTTAAATTGGCAACAAATGACGATTCAAAAAGTGCTCTAAAATCGCTCACTTTTACACAACAAAACTGTAAATGAGCAAAAATTGTATCCACGCTGCTTGCAAGACGAAACAGAAAAATATGAAAACCAAAACGTTCTATATGGGAGGTAATTACAAAGCGAAAAGAAGAACATAATTCCCCCTATTTGTGAAGGGAGGTAATTTATTTGTGAATGAGACAATTTTTCCACATTTAGAATAATATGAAATAAAAAAAATAAATGAAATGCGTGAGTTTTACAGAAAGAATTTAACGGAACATGAGAAATGAACCTTTCTCCCGTTCTGCTGTAAATCTTTATCAGCGAAAGAAAACTGATATCAAAAACAAAAACTTTGATAGGAAAAATTGTAATAAATCAGCTTTTCTAAAGACAAGAAAAAGAAATATAAATTTTATTTCAGAAATGCGTGGCCGAAACGTGCTACATGCTCGTGATGTGTTTATCTGTTGTTGCATGATTGTTTTGTGTCAAATAGAAAATTAGATTTTTAATAAGAAATGATTTTGTTGTTGCTGTCACGTGGTTTTGAAATGCGAAAAGGTAATTGTAAATTACGAGACTTGAATCAGCGTCTTAGCACGCGAGTTTTCACCCATATTTTCTCGCCGCCTATCCAGAAGTGTTCGGAGACTTCTGGATAGTGTCGCTCCAAGCATCGAAACTCACGATGTGAGGCGGCATTCCTCACCATCTCAGAGTACTACCCTGATACCCATTTCTGTCAGCGGCTGGGCAGCCAGACGAGGGTATTTTTTTGTTTGTTTCCAACCACGAGTACAACTCACACTGGCTTCCAGCAGAAATCGAACACGGGTTGTCCGAACGTCGGTAGCCCAGTCGGGTGGTTATCCCTACTAGGCTACCGAGGTTCCCAAAAGGGGGTAAGCGCATGTTAGACGGGAGTGTATTCGTTACCTCGTGTGTGTCTATTAATTCTTCATCTTCTACTTTTCAGCTCCCTGTGGAGCATAGTTCACTTTCCAAGTCGTATTTTTTGCCATTCTTTTAAGATCATTCCATGTCTTCCCCATCATCTTCATCTCTGCTTCCATCTGTATTATCCAAGAATTCCTTGGTCTTCCTCTTTGTCTTTTCCCCTGAGGATTCCAAAAAGGAATTGTTTGTATTAATACATTACTTTTTTTTTGGTCCGATTACGTAAATATTACGATAACTTCTTTATTTTTAGCCCCCCCCCCCACCCCACCCCCACACATTTTTTTATTTTGTTATCCACAAGATTACAGGCGTCAGATTTGCATCGATGGTATGTGTTGTGATTTAATGAAATGTTGCTATGTGCAACTATCAACTAAGTACATCATACTAGTTAGTCTGTCCTCAGCGTTACTTACTGAGTCGAGGTGGAGTAGAAATGTGATCATTTCTCGTTTACATATCCTCCCCCCAACGTCAGTAATCAGTGATTGATAAACAGACAGAGAGAGAGAGAGGCAGAAGACAGACAAGACAGGCATTAAGTTAGATAGATAGACAGACAGAGAGAGAGGCAGGAGACAGACAAGACAGGCATTAGTTAGATAGACAGACAGAGAAAGAGGCAGAGACAGA